>JAFFZH010012078.1:0-72464 GCA_018420115.1 Euura saliciscinereae
ACGTCAGGCTAGAATAAGGTTAACTCGCGCGTCAGGCTAGAACAAGGGTAACTCGCTGCACGGGCCTAAATGGGCACGAGATACCCTTATTCTAGCCTGACGCGCGAGTTAACCTTATTCTAGCCTGACGCGCGAGATACCCTTGTTCTGATTTTTCGACGAAGTACACTTGTTCTATCCAGTTCAGCGAAATACACTTATTCTAACTGGCCCGGCGAGATACACTTGTTCTATCCCGCCCGGCGAGATACCCTTATTTCATTTGGACCCGTCGAGATATTCAGAGATTTTTATTCTGAAATCATTGCTGTATTTTATTTTCAATCAATTTGTTTTTAACCGAGGGGTGAACCACTCTTGAAGTCCGGTGTACAACAGTGTGTGAAGTCCCAGAAGTCCCGTGAAGTCCTTGAAGTCCCGTGAAGTCCTTGAAGTCCCGTGAAGTCCTTGAAGTCCCATGAAGTCCTTGAAGTCCCGTGAAGTCCTTGAAGTCCCGTGAAGTCCCATGAAGTCTGAAGTCCCGTGAAGTCCTTGAAGTCCCGTGAAGTCCTTGAAGTCCCATGAAGTCCCGTGAAATCCTTGAAGTCCCATGAAGTCCTTGAAGTCCCGTGAAGTCCTTGAAGTCCCATGAAGTCCTTGAAGTCCCGTGAAGTCCGATGAAGTCCCATGAAGTCTGAAGTCCCGTGAAGTCCTTGAAGTCCCGTGAAGTCCCATGAAGTCCTGTGAAGTCCCATGAAGTCTCTGAAGTCCTGTGAAGTCTTTGAAATCTTGAAGTCTGGTGTACGCCATTTTTCGGAGTGGCTTACCCTCGGGCTTACCCCTCGTTTTTAACACATTTGTCAGTATAAAGAAAAGGAAATAGTGACAAGATTATTCATTCGTCGAGTTTGTTCTTTGGGTTTCGTTTTATACTACATTATTATAATAATACTTGAAAAATTTCTAGAAGGAAATTTGGTTTCGACTTTTCTTTTTGCCCTTCGAAAAAACATCTGAAATCATTCCTTGAATAGTAATGATACATGGTGTCTTCTTTTTCCAATTGTTGAGAAAAAAGAACCGGAGGCGATTCGTTGAAGATGTAGTATACTATGATATTTGATACACATCGCATAAAAATAATTATAGTTTTTTCTGCCTTTTTATGCAGTACGAGTATAATTATAAAAACTTTCTCCGTTATTTACGCAATTCGACTAACATTTATCTTTACTCAACCCAACCGAGTTGGTTTTTTTTTCCGCATATGTCTAAAGATGCATAGGTGCCTACAGTATACCGGAAGATTTTTTCTTCAACTTTCTTTTAGACACCATGTGATATTCATAACGCTAATGAATGATGTTGAAACGCATGTAGAGTATAGCATGTGACGCTTTAAACGAAATTTTGACGATTTGTTTTTTTCTTCGATATACGTGCAATATGATTTATACATTATCACACAAAATGAAAGATGTCACTCGAAATCCTTCAACGTAATATATGACTGTTCATAAATATTAAATGCATATGATAATTCTCTCGGAATCATTTTATAGACGTACCATTTTTTTCTTTTATAGTTCGTCTATACGGTACTTTATACACAAAGGGATTCAGCTAGCTATAGACTAGACTATGCATAAAACAATACGTATAGACTATAGATAGAGAGGACTTCCTTCCAACCATGACGTAACTTTCGCTAACTAGAAAGAGGTTTTTAATGAGTTTCTATAAAAGAGAAACACCCTCAAGCTTCGCCCTTGAGGCATTTAGTATCATAAATCATTGATACATGTTCATCTGAAAATGTACGAATTTAAATTTTGCGCCATAATCCTAGAGTTGAAGTTTCATTTTTTTTCTCTCATTTACTCCTTGATTACTGATTCTTATTAGCCAATTTTATCTTTCGAAAAACGAAGCAATTTATCTAAACAATAATAAAAATCAACAGAATCCACGAGATTATGAACAACCATAAACGAAAACCGAAAAACAAACTTGAAAAGAAAAGATTGATAATAAAAGCAAATCAAAAGACGAAATGAAAAGAAATATATATATATTTTATCAACGTGAATGAAGGTCCACACCCCTGCAACGCGGTGAGGCGACACGAAATTCGACCGGAAACGCTGGTATCACTATGAAGAGGCCGACCGTTAAATTGACCCGTACATCATCGGACACTCGTCGAGGTACCGGTGACTCTTCGGATATGCCACTAAAAATACAATCACGTGCCCAACAGGCCCGTGGTGGTAACATGATCGTAAGGCCGGTTATGACCAAGAGACAACTTCAACAAGAGGCTGCGGCATCATCCTCAATTTCTACTCCTAAACCATTGACCAGCGTTATACAGAAGGCCATTCAAAACATTGGAGGCAAAGAGGTACATTAAAAAAAAAGAAAAAGAAACACAGACACACACAAACAACCAAACAATAGTAAATAAACTGAGGAATTACAAATATTGAGAGAACAAAAATTGAAAAATCCAATTTATGTTCCAACTATAATTTTTATTTATTTTTTTCATCCTTTCTCTATGGTCTCACACTTCGTTTACAATAGAAAAAGGAAAAGAACACAAGGAAAAGCCAACACACATGCACACCAAACAAGCAAAGGAAAAAAAATCTTACTCAGGTTTAATCAATTCTTATTTTTTCGAAAGTTATAGGAATTATTGATACATCTACTTCGTGTAAGGTATAAAAACGAAGGCTCTGATTTATTATGGATTGATTATGGTGACACGAATGATTGAAAAAATTAACGAATCGTGAAAAAAAGAGAGATGAAGGGTGCAACGAGTAAACAAAAAGCACATTTATTGTATATTTTAGGAACCACGATTATCATCTGATTAACGTTTTCATTGCCAAACCGCCTTTGGACCTCCCTAGTCCTTACAGTTTGTCAGATATTGCTCCTGACAGACACTTGGTAGAAAGGCAAACCTATTTTAAAAAAAGGTGTGTAAACATCAGAACCATGAGTTTCCAATTTTAAAAACTTCTTTTGCAGAAACGAAAAGAGCCTATTGAAACCACTCGAAGTTTTGGTATTTGAACCTGAAATAACGAATTAATTGTGTATTTTGAGTTTGAAAACTGTCTAACTCGACACCCCAAAACCTGGCACTGAACCTCGCCCCTACCCGTTTTCGATTTAGGCAGATTCAGTAAGTCTGTAGTTTCCCATCTTCGCCGAGTAACCGAGGCGAGTCGCGGCAATCGTCCTTCAGTCTCGCAGTTTCATCGTTTCGCCGTTTCGTACGATATTTCGCAGGTTGACTCTTGCCGGGTGTCGGAATTCCGGGGGGGGTTTTACTGTAACGTTTACAGAAAAGATGCGCGAGTCGATCCTCCCCACCCGACCCGCTCTTATCCCCTCCCCACGACCAAGCGGCGCACAACAGACAGCGCAGAGGTCGAAACCCCGAGCGGAGGATAGATACAGACACAGGACGGGGGTGGACTGTACTGTACCTCGTATTCCGAACTCGCCGGGGGTGTATGTTGAGTTCGGGGTGGGGGCGCGGGTGCCGGGTCTGGTATTGATTCCCACCGTTCCGTTTCGCCCCTTGTCTCCGTGTCTCTATATCCTCGAAGAAGGTGTTTAGTCTCGAGACGGTTAAACCCCGCGTTAGGTCTACGGTGTAGGGAGGCAGGGTGGTGTTCTCTTATAACCCTATACCCACCTTAACTCGTTCACCACATTCAAATCCGAACCTCTAACCACGCGAACGAATTACACCTTCCTTCGCCTCACGTCATAATCCTGATGTTATTCTGATTAGGAGAACAGAAATAGTGAAAGATAATGTATAAAAGTTGACACGCAAAAAAGTGGAAAGGATAATCTAGTTTGAAACGATTAATACAGTCGGATCCTTTCCATCCCTTCCTCATATCTTGTCGATAAAAGATGAAAATCGGTTTTTGAGTTTGAATCACGATTCTTTACTCGAATTCCAGAGCCAAATGTTGAAACAGGAGTTCAAATCAAGTCTGTGAAAGATCTTTCACCTAGTTTCTAATTTTCCCTTGTCCTCTACCGGTTTTCATCATTTGACCATCTTTTTTGTTGTACCTATTACACACGGAAGATCCTTCAAATATGTTTTTCAATATTGATAATAAGTTGGTAAAATACGTTGTGGGAGTTTTGGTTCGTGATCTAGTGTAAATAACAATATAAGAAAAAGTATAACAACAATCATAAAATAACAGTATAACAACACTAATAATGATAATGATGATCGAAAAATGGTAGTGGTAACTTTTGGTGGGTTTTTTTTTCTTGCTCTTTTGTTCAAATTTTCTATCTTTTTTCTTCATTCAGAAATTCAGAAAATCAGATACAGTCGGACAGTCATTCAATTTTGTTTTCCTTGAAATTACAGTAAAAACGCGAAGCCTCTATCCCTGTCTCTGTCGATCTATTTATCGATGTTCAACACATGTACAGGGTTTGTACATGACGTGTATAACATATGTATATGGTATATAGAATTGCTATATATATATCATGCATATGTATAGTACATGTGTGAACAATCGATCGGTAATAAACCTCATCTAGCCAGCTCGTGAATCTGTTTTTATATATTCTGGTATCATAATCACGTCTATAGTCTTTTGTCATACCTACACACGTTGAATGTTCATTAATTTTCTCTAATCGCGTCTGACGTGAGACTCGTTTCTTTGAAATGAAAAAAACCTTAGAACCTTGAGAGCGAACTCTTTCTTTATCACTTCAATTCTTTCTTTCGCCAATCTACGAGAATACCGGTTTCTGAAAATGTCTGTTACTTTTTCTATTTCTTTTATAATCGTCGGCGATTTTGATCTTTATGAGCGTGTTTTTGCTTCCATTTGATTTCCTCGTTGTTCTGAACTTCTGACCTTCAAGAACTACACCCCAAGTATACCTTAGTCTTGAAATAGTAGCTTTATTAGGTTTCCGCTGGCTGAGGGGTCGCTAGACACCGAAATAAATTGGATAGTCGGGAAGATTGAGAAAAATAAGAGTATTATTGTTAGACATTTTTTCAATCTGTTGATCTACATAATTCCCTTAACTTGTCATCAGCAGTGGTGGTCATGAATTGAAGTGAGTGAAGATTGAACATCATTGCTGTTGAACAAATTAAGGGGAATGAATGAGTCCAGATAATCCTCAAATCCGATTGAACAAAAACAAAAAGAAATTTGTTATTTTGAAGAAAGAAGAAACTCGACTCACATGATATTCGATCGATTTTGTACATTAGAGCATAACGATAACGATATTAACAACAATTTAATAATACAATATTCGATTTATTCGGGTGGGAAACACGGAAACAGAGTTCAAGAAATATGTATAACGATGATGATGATAATGATAGTGATAACATGAGTCAGAAAGGATAACGAATTTTGTGCGCGAGGAGGAGGGGAAGAGTTGTGGTGTGATTGAGTGTGAATCGGAACAATTTATTTTAAAAAAAATTGACATAAACTATTGTAGGGAAAATAAAATATACAGAAATAAAAAAACAAAGTGGGAGTTTTTTTTTTAAGTTCGGTTTCTTTTTTCATTTCTTTGTAATAATTTTTTCATAATAAATTGGCGAATTTCAATCATCACCATCAAGCTGGCAGCCTCAAAAGTAGCCGCGGCCACCACCTGCAAGATGGTCACCCGCGGCCTATTGCGGGTAACGTAGTTTTTACTTAAAGAACAGTGTTGACATTGTGCACAAATCTCTGTGCATGCAGCTCAAAGTAGCGTTTGAAATATTCACACTTTTTAGAGGCAAGATACAGAAGTCGAAATTAATACGTTATCTTGCGAACGGCGCATTCGATGGCAACTCGACCAATGATTTTCCCTCACCATTTTTTATTCATATATGATTCTCCGATCTCGAATATGCACTCCTGATTTTTTTCAGATTTTTTCTGCTGACCGTTATTTATTTTTTTTAAATGAAAATTTAATCCCATCGAAAACAAATTTGTTATCTATAAAAATTCTCAAGAATCTTATTTTTTATTCCGATCATTTTGACACCCGTCCAAAATGTTCAGTATTGACCGAAGAGTCGAAACAAGCACTAAGAAAAATTAAAAAAACAACTCGGCCCATCTTTGTCGGGTGTCAAAAAATGATCGGAATGAAAAATCAAAATTCTAAGAATTATTTTAGATGAGAAAAAAAATGCAGATTGGGTGGAATAGGGTGAAATAGTCGCAAGAAAATAACGGTCTGCAGGAAAAGTCTGAAAGAAGATTTGGGAGGGTTTTTTTGAGATCGGAGAATCATATGGGAAATCGTGAAGCAAATCAAAAAAAATGGTGAGGGAAAATCGTCAGTCGACTTGACACGGAAGGCCCCGAACGCATGTCGGATTATTTATTAGATACATGGTAACAATCGAATCGTGTGTCGTTTTATACCTTCCAGCATTGAGACAAGAGTTTTTATGTCTTACATCTTTTTTTTATTTATCCATCATACTACTAATTAGTATTGGCGTAACTCGTATTCAAACTCACTTACCATCTATTCGCAGGCTCCAAATTAGAAACTTATGTCTTCATGCTATATCAACATAGGATATACGTGTTGCTTCTTATTTGAAGTAGTCGAAATGGACTCATCTTCAAAAACGTATGGTATTCAATTGAAACAATTTCTAGGCCAAAACGCAGACCTAAGTATTTCTTATACTTTTGCCTTTTGCTAAGTTTTTTTGTTGCACTCATTTTGTGTCGTATTTTTTTTTTTAGACTGTATTATGAATCAATGTCATTAATTTCGTGGAGAATCCTGTATGTGGAGACATATTTTCAATCGATTTATTGCACTGCAAGAAAATTGTCATAGAAAAAATAGAATATAAGGAAATACTGAAATCCTGTCGACACACGGTATAGGCGCACATTTAATCTACGTCCCTGAATATCTAGACGAACTCAACATTTGAAAATAGACAACGATGTAACGCTGATAGATTTGAAAATAATCACAACCAATGAAACTAATTTCTGCTTCTATTTTCTTTCCAACAGACGGGGGATGGCGTCGGGGTGTCTAGCAGTGGTGGGCATCACACTCGACTATCGTCGAGAAGCCGAGCTTCGGAGGAGCCCCACATCGGTAAATACAAACTCCTGAAAACGATAGGAAAGGGAAACTTTGCCAAGGTGAAACTGGCGAAGCACGTACCGACCGGGAAGGAGGTAGCGATAAAAATAATTGACAAGACGCAACTGAACCCTGGGAGTCTTCAAAAGGTAAGAAGAATAGAATCGACGAGAAGTAAGAAATCTGGGAAAGAAACAAAGGCATTAATCAAACGTTCTTTCAGTTGTTCCGAGAAGTGAGGATAATGAAGATGCTAGACCATCCGAACATAGTGAAACTTTTCCAAGTAATAGAGACTGAGAAAACGCTGTACTTAGTTATGGAGTACGCGAGCGGAGGCGAGGTCTTTGACTACCTGGTTCTTCACGGGAGGATGAAGGAGAAGGAAGCTCGGGCTAAATTCAGACAGATAGTCTCCGCCGTACAATATTGTCATCAGAAAAAGATAATCCACAGAGATTTGAAGGCGGAAAATTTGCTTTTGGACAGCGAGATGAACATAAAAATAGCAGATTTTGGGTTCAGCAACGAATTCACACCAGGAAATAAGCTAGACACCTTCTGCGGCTCTCCTCCCTACGCTGCACCGGAGCTCTTTCAAGGTTTGTGCAAATTTTAGCCGAAAGACGAAACAAAGACGAGAGGAAATATTGTCTATTTTTCAATTATCGTTTCAGGAAAGAAGTACGACGGACCAGAGGTCGACGTTTGGTCCCTCGGAGTCATTTTATACACTCTGGTATCAGGATCGTTGCCGTTTGACGGCTCAACGCTGAGAGAACTGAGGGAAAGAGTATTGCGGGGGAAATACAGAATCCCTTTCTACATGTCGACCGACTGTGAAAACTTATTGAAGAAGTTTCTGGTGCTGAATCCCACGAAACGCGCCTCGTTAGAGGTACGTGGCGACAAGGTCCGAACGTTTTGGCGTTTGCCATAGGATTGTTATCGCTCCGAATCGTTCGTTGGGCTAAATTTCTTTTTCCTTTATTTTTTTTTTTATAGAATATTATGAAGGATAAATGGATGAATATGGGATATGAAGAGGACGAATTAAAACCGTACTTAGAACCCGAACCCGACTACAAGGACCACAAGAGGATAGGTGAGTCTGCCAGTATGTACATAACACTCACTTACTACCTATCGTCTTTATGTCTAGTTATAGACTAGAATAGTATATGTCGTGTGACCGTCTTGTATTTTGTATAAATCACAAAAGAGGAAAATTCCGAAGAAAAATGAGATACGCAATACGGAGTTTTCCTCTACGAGCTGATCAACGCTCAGCAGATTCTTGGAATTTGAAAAATTGCATAAGCTTGGAACGTTTTCCAATAGGTATTCCATCTAAAATCTAATATCAAGAATCTGCTTAATGGAATCGCATGATTGATGGATTGATTGATTGATTGTATATCTAGAAAATAGATGTAGTCCTATGATAATTAAATTTAACAATAAATAATAGCATGGAGAGTTCAATTACTTTTTTTTCAATACATTTTTGTTGTTGTTGTTTTGTGTTGTTTTTTTTCAAGAAAAATCTGTGCAGTGTACAGATAGTTTTGTTTTTCTTTATTTGAGGAGGGAGGCAACTGAAATTGTTTAGTCTATCGACGTAGGAGTGGATACTTCTGGTTGCGTCTCTACTCAAATTGGAAATTGTAATGTCATTCAATACGTTATGAAGAAAATATGTTAATGTTATTCCGAGGGAGAAAATAGACCCGGTATTTTTGTTAGATTTAACTATGCCTCTTGTGAAAATTGTTTTACAGAAGCACTCGCTAGTATGGGATACACGAGAACGGAGATTGAGGATTCTCTTGGACAAGCTAAATACGACGATGTATTCGCTACTTATTTATTACTTGGAAGAAAGACGACAGATGTAAGTTTTACAGTGATTTTTTACCCCCTAAGTGAAAACTATATTCTTATTCATATTATTTTTCGTTTGTAACTTAGCCGGAGAGCGACGGCTCCAGGTCTGGCAGCTCCTTATCGCTACGCAACATTCCGCCTCAAGTAGGATCCGGAGGTGGAGGCGGCACAGGGACAGGAGCAGTTCAGAGCCCGTCACACAGGGGCGTACACCGCAGTATTTCAGCCAGCAATCCTAAACCCAGTAGAAGAGCTTCGTCAGGTGGTGAAACGCTACGTAAGTAGGAATAGAGGCTGATAATAAAGATTTTTTTCATTTCAAGATTTCCCTATATTCAGTCGATTGAAGGTCAAAAGTACTCAATTTTGTCATTGTTTCTTGAAGTTGAAGAACCAGTATCCAAAAGAAAGCTCAAAAAGCTTTGAAAAAGAGAATTTTTTACTTCTGCTCGATTGAATGTAGAAACTGAGATGAAATTCAAATCTCTCTGGAAAATAAGAAGGTAGAAATGCTTTAACAAATAGAAAGGATAAAATCAAAAACTAGTATTAGAAACGCTTATGAAACTTTGAATTAAAATTGAGTCGATAAAGCCTCAAAACAGCAAAATTTTCGTCTTTAGTTCTGATCAATAACAAATACTCTACCAGAAAGCAAAAAGAAACAGGATTGCAGTCTATTCGTATTAAAGATATTTGAAAAGAAATTTAAAGATATTTCAGGCCAGGAATTTATTTCATGTTATTTTTTCTCCTTGATGTGAGAAAAACGAGATTAAGGTGAAACGCTAGCGGATCATTTCCACTTGGAATTTTCAAACCCTACTCAAGCAGCCAAAACACATTCGATTGATGTGAAATTGATATCAGTGACGTAAAAAGAGTCAACGAAGGGCAAGACGAATTTTTTTTTCCGAAAATCGGAACACGTAATGAGAATTTTGTATAACAATATTGTTCTGTGATCCCAGGAGGTGCTGCCCCTCGTGGAGATGGGCAGCACCTCCTTGGATTGCAGAACAATATTGTTAAAAAACGTTAATTACGTCTCGATTTTCGGAAAAAAAAATTCGTCTTGCCCTTCGTTGACTCTTTTTACGTCACTGATATCAATTTCACATCAATCGAATCTGTTTTGGCTGCTTGAGTAGGGTTTGAAAGTTCCAAGTGTAAAATGTCGCTATCTCTCTCGCACTCACGCGCCTTGCATTTCCCCTTAACACCTCGGATAAAATTATTTTCAGGATGCGCGCCGAGTCCTGGTAACACGACGAACCACAATCATGCAACGACTGGTACGGGTGCTGGTCAGCTAGCCGGTAGCGGAGGTAGTAACTTTAAGCGTCAAAACACTGTAGATTCTGCAACAATAAAAGAAAATACCGCGCGAGTATCAGCTGGAAGACCTTCGGCGGCTAAAAATAGCCCGGGACAATTGGACACGAGTGAGTTTTACCCTTTGCTTTTCGCCGCCTCAGTCTATCAATCTCACAGATCTCAATCTCAGTCTGTATATTTGATTATTCATTCTATTTCTTTCTCTCTATGTATGTTTGTATTGATTTTTTTATATTTTTTTTATTGCCATCTTTTCGTGTTATCGAACTTTCTTTGTTGTTGTTGTCGTTTTTATGAAAAATTTTCTCTTTGTTTGTTGTTGGTTTATTAAATTTCTAAAATTATTAAACAAAAGAGGAGATTGAAAAGAAGAAGAAGAACATTGAATCCGATAAAAGTTAGGTTCGAAGGGGCGGCGGTGCAGCTGGTATACATTTTTTTCCTTCGTTCCTTTTTCACATTGTATTTACTACGAGCCTCGTGGCTCGTAGCGGTATATGGGATTCTAGATCAATAGATAGATGAATAGAATATAGAAATATTAGGGTATCGCTCAGGGTTTATTTTAGAGCTTGTGCTGATGCGCTTTGACTTTTTTTATTATTTTTCTTTCTTTATGCCTTTCTTTCTTCGTTATTTCATTCTACAAAGTCGTTTTTATGCAGTTTTGAAATGACGCATGACGTTCACAATTAGTTTGTTTGTGTCACGTAGAATAGAGGAACTCGACTCGACTCTATTACAAACGGTTTTCAATATCGACAAGTGATGCGGTATATTGTGTCCGAAAGTCATTTATTCAACTGATTCAGATGAAATCAGTGTTTAATCTATCGATTTTCATGCGTTATTCGAGGCTGAAAAGCTTATGCTTGATATAATTTCTAACTTTTCTCTATTAATTTTCTTTTTCTTCTTCTGTAATCTGCTCATGTACTCCGATCTGTCTATCGCCGCAAAAGCTTTACTCCCAAAGACGCATTGTACAAAGAATAATTACCGATCACCACGACGATTCTCTTGTACATATGATCTGTTTATATATATAAATATCTGTTACGTATGAAACTGTATTTTGTTTATGTTAGTCTTCTCAATTGGTGAAACGGTTTGTGTTTTCTGTTGCTCTCTGTTGTTATTATTTTCCTATTACTACTCTGGCTTTGATTGTCGTTTTTCTAACTGATCTGCAAATTTTTTTTCACTCTTCCACTTTCTTTTCCACATACAATGAAACAATACTTTAAAACAACATACATTTTACATATATTCATACATCACATACAATTTTATTAAATTATACAAATATTCTTATTCAATTTATTAATGTTTTAAGTTAGTTTTACATGTTGCTTTGTTTTTGTGTTGGACCGTATCTAATTGGGCTTGCAGTGACAATGTTCATTATAGGTGTGGGGACAAGTCCTGGCGGCAAGCCCAGGGTCGGCAAGAGCAACACTATGAACGCCGGAGTCGGAAGCGGAAGACCCCTGACTTCGCCAGCTCCTGGATCCGTCGGCAGGCGCAGTACCATCTCGTACGATCAGGCTAAAACTTCTTCATCTTCTACAGAGAGAACTAACGATGTTCCCAGGTGCGATATTCAGAATTATACTAAAACATGTGACTCTGGAGTTTTGGTCAGACGAAAGTTGAGGGAAACGGAAAATCCTTTGATTGAGTCGATTGCACCAGAAACAGCGTTTTCACTTGTATGATGAGATCAAAGCTTTTCAAAGACAACTTTTACTCTTTTTCCTTTCAAAGGTATTTAAAACGCTTTTTCCTGTGTCAATATCAAGTTTTCAAGTCATTCTATTCGGTCCGATCAATCAACCCAAAGTTGTTTCTCCATGTAGTTTTTACGTTATAAGAAAAAGGGATAAGCATAGATATGTAAAACTTTTGTCTGCCGCTCATGGCTGAAATCCAACTAAATTAACTAGACTATATTCGCTTGATGAACTAACAAGAATAATACTAACACAAATTATCGATGAAAAATGATTGAAAACACGATCGCCGGATACCGACGACTATCCACGATAATTATAAAGAGGGTTTATTATTGTTTCTTGCATCGCTCTTAGCATGCTGGCTGCTGCCTGACTCGATCATTCATTTTTAACAATGAAGCTACTTTACTTAATCTGAATTAGTCCAAAGAATTGAAAAGTTGGAAGAAAGTCGCGAAAAACGCGAAGTTGAGAAACTAGAAACCTTATTCAAGGGTGAAAATACAACTTGCCTTTATTTACTCTGTCTAAGTAAAGTAGCTAGTCGCCTTTCACTCTGACATCGTTCATTATCATCATCCCATAGCGTCGTTCAAAAATCAATCGCGTGCCAATTCATAGACTAAGATTTTTTTTTTCAATAGGTAATTTTCTTAGATTAGATAAGTAGAAATTGTTGATATCTCTGAACTTGAATTCATCCGAATTTACTCAGATTAATTTTTATCGTGTCTAGTAGAAAACTCTATTCATTCGCTTTCACCATTATCAGCATACATGGCAAGAAATATTCCTGGAGAACTTTTGAACGGTTTAATCAATGGCCCATAGATCCTTAACTCTCCACGACTTGTTGTTTCTATACGCTTACATTTTTTTTCAATTTCGTTGTGTCACCGATTATCCAGAATCGGAAGTTTTTGGAATCCATTTTTGCTACCAACTTCTTCTATACTCGATGAGGTTTTTTCGCCGTTTTAAACTCCTGATTTCACTCATAGTCGTTTACGAGGGGATTCTGTTACTTCATGAGGACGTTTTAGGAACAACTGATAGAATTAATTTATAAACTTTTAATCAGTAATTTATAAATTTTCAATCAAATTTTTGTAGAAATTCGAGAAATAGGTATTAGTGTTAATGATGGAAATTGCAATAAAACAGAAAAGAAATGTATAATATTACATCAAATTTTATATTCATGAAATTCTGAATGCAATCGTTAAGAATCCATTCTAAACGTATCAAATTCTTTGAAATCTGTAAAAAAAAAGTGATCAAAAGGCAAGAAGTATTATCGAAATTTCATTACAATCCTTGAAAATGGTAGAAAAAAAGTTTGCAAAAGTAAGAATCTTCGAAAACCTATGTTCTGTTTGAAAGAAAGTTTTATCTACAGTCTTATAAAACACCCATCAAAACACTCATCAGAAGGTCGATGATGAATATAACTTTTCAATTTCCCCGTTCAAACAAAAAAGAGTCTTACGAGTGTCGAATCCGCTATGCCTCAGTCTTCCAATGAGAATCGAGATTTCAAATAATATAATTAGAATCTTTGAACCCTTTAGCTTAAAAAAATGTTCAGACCCATGAATCACGTCTCATGCTTTGTCAGAAGTGGAATAGAAGTCGTCACGCACTCAGTCTCAGATATTCCCTCAGAGTTATGTTAAACAAAGAAATATTTACGAAAGATGCAAGCATAGCCAGGGTATTCGGCGTAGCGTCTTCTGACTGGTTTTGTGCTTAGCCTGGGCGAGGCGGCGGGCACTAGGCCAGCCCGCGGCCACACCAAATCTGCGAGCATCAGTGCAGGCCACCGATCTTCGGGCGGCGTAGGGTCGCAATCCGTACAACCACCCAGCGAGAACTCGCTGCTGGATCCCCAGCTTCGAACCAACGCCCACAACTCGTTGCTAGCCACAGCCGCTGACCCTCTCAGGCAGAGGTACAGCGCGATAACAATAATTACAATCTTGACAGTATCTAAACATTTTGCTACCACCTGAACCCCCCCTACCCACGCGCACCGAGCCGACCCTCGCATTCGCATTCACATAATTTCTTTATTTTCTATCTTTGAATCGCATGAAATTCAGTTTACCAGTCACTTCATTTGCTTCATTCACTCATCCCCTAGTTCTACTGTTTTGTTTCTCTTTCGACGTTTTAGTTGTCGTAATCCACGATTCGTTCTTCTTTTGACCTTTTTTTATTATTCCATAGCTGCCGTAGTAGCGAGCGAAATGCTTTGTTCAGGTTTCTTGTGTATTTTTCACACCGTTATTACCTTTCGTTTATTATTCAGCATGATTATTGAGGTAGGATTGAGTCACCTATGTACACCGTGTGGAGGCGAAGCGAACTTTGAGGAAAAAAAAACTTTGCCTCTGCGCGTTGGGCGCATGCATTTAAGATCGCAGTTTAACTTTTGCACAGTACCTAGATTTTTATTTGACTAAAAAGTTGTAGTTTCTGTTTACAATTTACAAAACAGAAACGAGATTGGAGTAAATTTTTTCGTATGTGTCTTATTGTGAATGTTTTGTGTTTATTTTATTTTTTCAAATAATTATTTCATCGCTGCTTTAGCCTCGGAGTATCCCCGAGCACGAGATTGGCGCCTGCGGCAGCGTTCCCGAGGAATGTTCCAAGCCGCAGTACCTTTCATTCGGGCCAGAACAGGGCGCAGCGTAATCACACTCAGGTATTGTAATCGGCGATTTTATATCTGAACAGAAACAACGATCCCAGACTCGGAGGAGATTTATTGTTCTTATAAATCCGAGAGATTGAAAGGAAAGACAAAAGAAGAACAATGTATGAAGGAATTTTATCAGTATTCCTAAAATCTCTTCAAAATTTTAATGATAAATACCAGTTTCGAGGAATTTATTGATAAATTTTGTTAATCAAATGATGGAAAAGTAGAAATTTGATGGAAATTCATCGAAGTTATCAAATTTTGTACGAAATTTATTATATTTTACCTGAGATTTGAGAAAAATTTGTTGAAAATACTTAGAAACTTTCAAAACCTAATAAAATTTGATGAAATTTCTCGATTAAAGTCTCAATGAACTGGAATATTTAACTAAATTATCAATATACGAGAAACTTTAATCTACATGTTTTTTTTCTTCTGTTTTTAGAAACTCATAAAGCTCCATAATTTATGTAACACTTTTTAAAATTGTATGAAATTCTAATTGGAAGTCTAAAAAAGTCGTCGATAAATCAACCAAAATTGCTTTCAAAGTTTTTCGAGTCTCTGATCGTTGTCAAAAACGAATTTCAAAAACCAAAAATCTTTGTCAAATTGAATTGATGTGCTCAACAATTCACAGGGTCACACGCATACGCAGGACACGAACGCGATCAGTCCATTGGCGAGGCCGTCGTTCTTTTCAAAGTTATCTTCGAGGTTTTCGAAACGGTGAGTTTTACCTACAATACAAAAAAAATTATCTCAACAGATGAATCAATTACCTAATTCTTAAGTACTTGTTTATTTTCTATCTCATCAATTTTTTTTTTTTTTATGGATGCACAATGACTATGTAATTATAATGATATGTTGATTCTGGCTAATCGACGTAACAAAACAAAAAAAAGGTGGAAACGGTGAATCGTTTTTTCTTTATACCTAATTTGGGAAAAACAACACGCGACATATCAATTGTTGTGGAAAAACACAAAAAAAAAACTTCATTTTAACGAGATTACAGTTTTTACTCGTTTTAATTGATTATTTAAGTAAAATAGAGAAAGAAGAATCGATTGAATTAATTGACGAGGAGCCCGCAGCGACCATTATCAGTGAAAGCTATGAAACGATACGATAGCTTCCGTAGCATATCTGAGAGCACTCTTTGTTGAATCTCTTCTCCAGCTAAATATTGTTAAACATAAATTATTTTTATTTGTTTGTTTTCTTTTAAAGTTTTTTAGATTGTTTGTTTTATTGATTGATTCGAAGCAATGAGTCTCGATCCTCTACTCTCTACTCTACGCTACGCTTATCTCTGTTTTCTTATCTTTTCTCTTCTTCATCTCAGCTAGCAAAGGTACGAACCCCGGATAGAATCTAGATAAGATACGGCAGCCTCAATTAGTTGGTTTTTTTTTTCGATACCATTATAAATCGTTACGATAATGAAGAAAGAAGAAACAAGAATGAAAAAAAGAAGATGAAACTTGACGAAAAAATAAAAAAAAACCTTTGGAAAATTAAAAAAAAAAAAAAAACACAAGAATACGAGAATATTGGGAGAAATTATTTGGCGCCACGGAGAGAGAGAGGGTTTTCATAATATGAAAAAGCTTGTATACAGGCCATTACCTCGCATACTCATTGTGCATCCCTTAGTCGTGGTCAATATGTTATTTATTATCCCCGTATTTATACGTAAACATATTTTTATTTGGAAGAAAAAAAAATCGAAAGTGGAAAAGGAATTTGAAGCAAGAATAATTCCCTGTTGTATATAGTGTATATACAATATTAATCGTTATCGCAATTATGATGTTTTTTTTACAATTACAATTTACGTAAGGATAAAGCAAAAAATCACGGAGGAGCAAATTAATCATAAGCAAAAATCGTAACGACAAAAATGGGCCACAGAATAACGTGACGACGACGGATAGAATTAATAAATCAAAGAAATTTGACGAATAAACCGAAACAATACTAAGAAATAAATGTCAGGCAGTTGCAGGCAGAAATTACGTCGGCTTTCACGATACATGGTCGCTGTTCTCTCCGATATCAATTTATAACGAACCTTGTAATATATATTTACATAAACAATCGCGTATCCGGTTTTAATTTTTTTACTCCATTATTATTGTAAAAATATATATCAATGAAGAAAAAAATGAAAACGAAGCATAGACATTGTTGCATCTCTGAATTGAAAAAAAAAAGTAAGAACAATAATAATATTAACTTGATTCTATCTTCAATCACAGACTCTGTGTTTGTGTGTCTTTTTGAATTCGAAATTAAATTATTAAAGAATTTTTTCTTTGTCTGATTGAAAATTATAATGATACATATATCGGTATTTATATTCTATGCTACAGGACTTGAACCGAATCACTTGGCTCCGTCTCCGGTGACCAAGGTGTATACGAAAGAAAAAACGAATGGAGATATAGAATATATCCTTTATACAGAAGAAATACTACCTGCCTGAAAATATATATAATAATAATTATAAACAAAAAATTAGTATGATACATTAAGAAAAGAAGAAAACAAAAAAAAAAACCACATAACTATAATAATGATATTGATAATATAGAAAGTTTTATTACTACTGTACGGTCTTGTGAAACACGACCTATCCTCTATTGTAACTGTACGGCGCACCAAGTTGATGGTGAAAAAAAAAAACCTTGGTCAGAGATAAGAAATAGGTAAAGAAAGAAAAGAAATGGAGACGAATAGATATTGTGTAATTTTTAAGAGGATTAATCGAAGGTTTTTTCTGATATCCGAGAGTTTTCTACGCTTCAAAGACCCCAGTAATAATAAATAATGCTCAAGTGATTATTAAAGTACGAGAATAGTATTGTTTCGATAGTCTGATGGGAGTCGTGGATATACTTTGACTGTGGGAAGATAAATGAAAAGGATTAAATTCGAAATGACAATTAATAAAATTATAAACCGCGTTATTCTGTGGCTACGCAAAAAAAAAAAATGAAATGAAATATGAGTGCAGCGATTTATTATGAACGATTAACGAAGACTTTTGAATACTGATGAATAAATGAATAAATGAATATATTTATATTATATGATAATAATTGATACACTAAATGATAAGAATATAAAGAGTTTATAGTATGAAATACTCTCCGTAGAGATTGATGGTGGTTTTTATTATATATATATTTACTTTTTTCTTTTCTTTTTTTTTGTTCTAAAGATATGAATAAATAAAAAGAATCAATACTATAACTTTATACGAATATTAGAAAAACCTTTATTATAAATATAATCAATTAAGAACGACAAACCGAGAGGCGTGAGGCGCACTAAGACACGATATACGATACGATATTGTATCGATAAGTATGTTAGTATTATGAAGATTATTTGACGATGATGGTATTTGTATTTGTATTTATATAGAAACAAAAAAAAAACAAAGAGAACATACACCGTGTAGAGATTTCTTGTTTATCATTATTGCTAAGCTATCGTCTTCGGCCGCTTATTCTGTATTACATAACTATAAAACTAGATAGTAACTAAGTGTAATGGCTTTCCATGCTCTACTCTGATTCTAACTTTCTTGACTGTATCAGATTTTTTGCTAATGTATGAAAAACATTAATCGATGACGAATTTTGAGGGTCAGATGCGGATCGAGTTCGCATGGATTGCCTGATGAATATTCAACAGTGTGATTGTACAATCTTTGTGATAGGAAGAGCTTAGATGGAACATGCTAGGTAGCTTGTTGACAAACAGATAATGAGAGTTTCGATCAGTCGCCTTTTATACCTTGTAATTGTACATTAGTTACGAATAATCATTATCTATTTTAGTTTCTTGTTTGAATTTATTTTTCTTTTTTTTCCAAAGTGTTATCATTATTATAGACTGTATAAAACTAATACACTCTAAATCTGTGCCTTTTTACCATTTTGCCTGGCTAAAAAAAGTAACAAAAAAAAAATAGAAAAAACAAATGAGAAAAAACAAGATAAACAAAATAATAGTAAAGAAGAGACTTCTTGGGTTATGAATTTAATTATAATACTTCATCATAAACTATTGATATTGCATTTAAATCCAGAGACAGATTATCGATGATCCTAGAATTGAGAAATGAACTTGAAAGGATACTTGAATTGGTTTTTCGATTCCATCGTCTTACAATCGCTTTGGCAATACTAGTAATATAATAATCATAATGACAATAATAATTCCACTACTACCTGCCATACCCGGGTTGGTATGTCCCCCGAAGCTACTTGAAGCTTGTCTGGGGCTAGCGAGGGAATCTTCAGTAACCATCATTATGCGTCTGCAGCCGACTTGAAGCGTTCTATAGAAACACCCGCATTCGCACAGGGGGCAAGGAATTAACTTCATTATCATTATTATTATTATTATTAACACCACTATCATTGTAAATCCACAATCTTTTTTTCTGCGCTTGCATAATCAGCTTCTTTTCCTCATTCTCCGTGTTTCATAATTCAATTACTCAACTATCGATATCGTTTCTATCTTCTCCAGGGTGGCAGCGGTCGATTTTTCCCAATTTCTCAAACCAGTTTCAAGGAGACTAGAACAGCTTTGCAATCTATCAGGCATACCTATTGTTGAAAGTTCTAATTCCTCGAAGTATCGTTCTATGTCTGGCATGATTAAAACAAATTACTTATTTCAGATTTTTTATTCTTGTATCGTAACTACTTTGAGCAGGATTGATAAAATGTTATCTTACGAATCTGCATTCTATACCGCGATGACTTAGAATCCAGTGTCCCTTTGTCACATTGTTAAATGAAAATTAAAACAAACATTTACAATAACACAATTCAACGATCGATATTCGAGTAAAGAGATCGATCATCATTCAAGAACAATTCAACAAAAGTTTATAATCTTCATTACCATTAACGATTATTCATTACATCATCGAATTACTCAAAATCATTCATTTCAATATGACGATACTGAAGAGTCTAAGCATAGATCGATCGATAGAGTTGGAAAGGAACAAATTTATCTTGTTTCTCTTCAATGTATCGCGCATTAGAGACGAAAAATATATAACTATAAAATAATAATACATAAATATGAACAAAGAATAAAACAAACGAAATCATCCGTGCGTATTGGCAGGTTTTCTAAGTGATCCATAAGAAGAAAGAGAACGAGATCGAGAGACAGAGAAGAAAGACAGTTAATCAATCTCTCAAAAACCACGAAGAAGATGAAGATGAAGATGAAGACGAACCGAGATGATTTCTATTTCGCCTTGTTTCCCAAGAGAGATGAAACGAGTGCCGAGACGGAGTTTGAGCAGATAATAATATTGCGTTCCGCAACATTTACCAAAAACTCGTCGCTATTTGACCGAAGCTACTTATAACTGCACAATGGAAGTATAAACAAAAAACAGAGAAAACCTAAAGGAAAATTTTTCTTTCTTGTGTTCTCTCTCTCTTTTCTTTTACAAATTTCTATCGAAGAAAAGTCAAAACAGCAAAATTTTTGTGCCGTTTTATTTTGTTTTTCCAAATCGTTTGCTGGATTTTTGCTCCAGCGAACTATGGTTCTCTTCGTTCATTCATATTTTATTCGTTTTGTATCTACTTTAATTCTTCACAGTATTTTCGGCAGCTTCCGAGTTGGGAAAGAATAAAATATAAAACATCCGAGGGGAATTAGGGACTAGAGAGGTTGAATTTCAATTAAGTAAAGAATAATAATTATTGATCTCTCAAACTCATTGTGGGAGAGACAGAACGGAAAGAAAGGATTCGTCTATTTCTCTTTTCCAAAGTTTTCTTTGTTTTCATTTTATCTTATTGATTTTCTGAGTAGTAATCGTCGATAACAGAGCCGCGGTATCAAACGTATGTATAATGCATCTTCACAGAATGAGATTAGGTACGTTAATGAAATGAAGACAACGTCATTGTAAGACGCGACCGCTTTTTAGCTACAGGCTTGATATAAAATTATTGAATCTGAATTAACGAAATACTATTCTACATATTTATATGATATATTTAAGGGTATGTTTGATATAAAAAAACACCGAGTGTCACAAAAGTAAATAACAATAATAATCAATCAATCAATTGAATAAATAAATAAATAACTTGCGGTAATAATAACAATGATGACGACGATGACAAGCTATAAAAAAGAATAAATAAATACATAGAATAAGCATTTGGATTTATGAATATACATATAGTTAGGAAAACGCAATTATTAAACAATTATCATTTTACATAGTTTAAATTTTATTATACTGTAATATTATTATTATTATCTTTGTTATTCATTATATTGATTTGTAGTTTATAGACGCAGTACTTAGTTACATGCACCGTATAAATAGAATGGATCATATAAACGAAGAACCGTAACAGAACGAATCAATAAGTTTACTAAAAGAGTTGACAAAAATATCAACAAACGTTACAAATTTCATATTTGTTGTTATGATTTTAATGTTATTCAATTTCATTCTATTCAATACGGAATTGTATCGATACATCGTCCAGCTTTTTTTATTTTTCGCTCTTTATCTAATAATCGTGGTGCAGATTAAAATTATTGTTATCATTATTCTTACTATTATTACACAAAATAAGCGAATATAATAATTCGTCAAATATAGACACACTTTCAACAAATGCTGCTCATCTGCCTCTTTCCAATTTACGAACCTAAATGTAAATAAGTCAATAAAGAGATTCGATAGAGTTTCGCGTCAGCGCTAGCGTCAAAAGCATAGCGAGAGATTCAGTACACGAGTAAACAATATCAGCGCATGTCTGTTTGTCTGTGTGTGTCTGTGTGTGTGTGTGTAACTATATTTTCTTCAAGTACATCCACACATGGAACAAATGAATGATCAACGATATTATTATTTTATATTATTTCAGTTTTGATTATTTTGATATAGTTAAAAATATTCTACTACAATCGTTATACTTAATTATAATGAAAAACACAATACCTTGTCCTACCCGTCATCACCCAATTATACAAAAATGAAATGAAAAAGTAAAACACGAGAAAAAACGAACTGATTTGGGATGTCAATGTATCAGACTCTGGACTTTCCGTTTTTTTCTTGCTTTTGGTTTTTCAGATCCAAAAATGTGATCACCTAATATGAATTTTCGGTAATCAAATGACAAATCCGTGGTCATCGGCCCAAAAAACCTCCGGGTACCAATTATCATCCAAATCTGTTCGTCCGTTCACAAGATATAATAATTTCTATTGGATTCTTTGTAATTCTGTTGTCTGAATAATTCGGAAAATACTGAACCGATCAAAGCCAATATCTAATCAGTTTGATCGATTGAGAGTTGAGATCACAATCATTACAATCCGGTTATACTTGTTCTCGAGACACCGTCGGAAGAAAAATTGTTACATACGTACATAAATACACTCATACACGCACAGACATCCATGTGGAAATGATTGGACGTGATTTTCTTTACACTTAAAACATGGAAATGCAGCTTTAGTGGAAATTCAAATTTTCATAATCGGGGTGATTACGATGACTCTCTCTTTTATCTGAAAACAGCTAAACCAGAAGTTGAAAACGAGAGAATATATAGACATGTAAATACAAATACCTATACATGGTGTTAGGTTTGATTTGATCATAATTTATACTTTTATATACGTAGTACGTTCTCGAATATTGGTGAGACTAGGATTGAATCAGTTTGAGGCAATGCGATACTGAAGTTCCTCACTTTGGCGAATTTTCGTTGTGAATCATCCTACAAGTTCAGAAAACTGTACAAACTTGCTCCGCCATAGTCAACGTCGTGTCCATCGAAACGATCTTGCAGTGCTTAGTGTGACCGACGATGAAAATTCATCAAAGTGTTGCACTTCGCCATCGCCTTTGACAGTATTTTGTCATTCTCTGCACCGCCTTAATTATTCACACAGCGAGTAGTCTGCGTTGAGGTAGAGAACGGAAAATTGGAAAAGAATAGTGAGACAAAGTGAAGAATGGAAATTGCAGTAAAGTCCGATATACATTGGTGGAGAAGAGTGTCAGGCTCTTCCCTTCATTTTTATGTTCTCGTTGCTCAACTTATTATGTACATATGACTGTGCGCAGCTATGTTGTGGCGCTAAATATATACACATGTAATAATAATTTAATTTAATTGATGAACTAATGGGTTCGTTAGACAGCAAACAAAAAGTAGGGATAATTTTTTTTCTCTCTTTTGTATGTCATTATTATTTTTCACGATGTAGGTAATAATATAAGGAGGTGAAATCGCGCAAAAGTGTCGAGGCAAATTACTATGGTAGGAAAAAAAAATGAATGAACGAATAAATAAACGAATAAATAGATAATTTTAATGAGATGATGGAAATGAATTTATAAATTGTAATAAGGTACCATCTAGTTCGGTCTTTTTTTCAGTTTATTTTCATAGAGGTGGGCGTGTGATTTTTCTAATTCAATTGAATATCAATGACTTATGAATAATTACACATTTATTGTAATATTATTGTAAGTAAAGATATGGTGTACCTATACCAACAAATTTAATAGCGAGCCATGCATACGTGGATAAATGAATAGACAAAT
Source organism: Euura saliciscinereae (assembly GCA_018420115.1). Taxonomy (NCBI): domain Eukaryota; kingdom Metazoa; phylum Arthropoda; class Insecta; order Hymenoptera; family Tenthredinidae; genus Euura; species Euura saliciscinereae. Next base: position 23,450 of record JAFFZH010012078.1, read on the forward strand.
AGATGAAATATTTAAACGAATTATATCTAATAATCATAATAATATGTACTGCAATTTAATTGTAACATGATTCGTATCTTATAATTTATAAATGAAAGACGAACGAAAGAGAAAAAAAAAGTGAGAAAAGGAGAAAGTAACGGAAATACTACGAATTCCAATATGATTTTATTTATCGTCGATATGGAATGGAAAGAATATTATTGATAAGAAATAAACAGTTACAACGTATAAAGATGAATTCAATATGCGACATGATGATAATAATAATAATAGGTACTAATAGTTTATTAGCAATGATTTAATAATGACGAATCGTTATTATTATTACTATTACTATTATATGTATGTAATACATTTTTTTCGTTGTCTCTTTAATTGAATTTCAGTTTACATATATACTCTATAGACTAGTAATAATTACATATTACTATAAAATATTAAATACATAGGTAATGCGATTACAAATACAGTGAAACTCCGCCTATTCGATAAATTCGATCTCTCAACCGAGGTTTGACTCAGTTAATATTTTACCACCGTCTTAATCCTCACCATCGGCCAGCGTCAGGCCCACTCAGGAGGCTGTACATAGAATTCCTAAAGGTTGATTTGCATACAATTTATAAGCCATAAGGCATAAGACATAACATCTATCGCTTACACCTTCTGCCTATGGCTTATGGAGTTTCTCAGGGGCACCTGCCAAGTATTACGCATGTGCTTTGGGAGTTCTGTGTGATCCAGCCTTCATAGAGTATTTGGTTCTTGTCTCTTGCTATGGTGAGTTGTGCGCGCATTCTGCTACGCGCTATTAGTGCGGGACAAAACAGAGGGCGTGGTAGCCCGTATTTTTGTAAAATAGCCGAGGTAGCTCAGCATTGAGTCTGTCGAATAGGTAAGGTTTTACCGTTCATACATTTATATATACCAATATTATTTACTTTTTCTTTCTGATACGACATAGATAGGTAATACATTTATTTAAAAACGTGCGATATGATATAGGAAAAAAAAAATATATATATATATATTCATGATCAACTTTACAACATAGATAAATATTAACAATTTATTATTATTATTGGTATCATTATATTATTGATATATTGTGCGATAATATTGTGGAAGTATAAAGAGAATGAAGAAGTTATTATATTAAGAAGCATATAAAAATGATTTGAAATAGTTTTTATTATTATTTAATAATAAAAAAATAAAATAAAAAAACAATGGTTTTTTTGTTACTCGGTTTTTTTTTTGTTACTCAGTTTTTTCAACAGTCTTTCTTCTCGTCTGTTATATAGGATATTTCTTCGTATGATGTTTGTCTCCTCTGTGTAGGTATACGTTGTCATATGTTTGTTTATAACTGTGTGCGGTTCATCATATTCATTTTTGGAGAAACTATTTCCTCTTCCCTGTATTCAATAAAAAATCAAGGGGAAAAGATGAACGATCATGTATTCCATAAACTAGGTTTTTTTTTTCAAATCTCGATTAATTCGGCTGAATGCAATTCAAGCTTTTCTGGGATTTTTCTCTCATCGTTTTCTCTAAAATATATAATGTTGTACATGTTTCATTGTTTTATTGTTTTACATATTCGCTTCCACCACATGCTTCGTTCATTATTCGCTTAGCTAATGACTGAGAAAAAGATACAGCTTGTATATTGCAGTATTTGGTTAGTTTCTTGATATTCGTTCTCCATTGCTAATGGTAATCGTGAGCACCGTGTACGAAAGCAAAAAAAAGTATAAGTATCTATACACTCATTTGTTAGCAATTTGTTTGTTTTGTTATTTCAGCCCCATGGACCCATCCGTACCTCCCAAGCACGCAGTAGTGAGGTACGTCGCAAAAATTTTAAGATTTTTTTTTTACAAAATTACGTTTGCTCCTCATTGAATTGTTTATCAATCCGTTGAATCGCATCTGTTTCCCATCCTTTCCACCACAACCGCTCTGAAATCCCAATATATACGTGTATGCGTGTGTATTTTTCTTCTGGATGATAAATGAAATGGGAAAATGGTAGTTCGGTTTTACTGTGTTTTTCTTTATTCATTGCAGTGGCGCTACTACAAACGACGAACAGGTCAAACCACGGAGTCTTCGATTTACTTGGAGTATGAGAACGACGAGCAGTCGAGACCCCAACGAAATAATGTCCGAGATACGCAAGGTACGGCTATTTTCATCATCAAAATGATAATTTCTTGTCATACATTAGAAATAACAAACATCACAATCGTCTCTATCATCGTTTTCCAATCGCGTCTTCAACCCCTTGCCCTGTCTTTCAGTAATAGTAACTAGGAATTGAAAAATAAAATATAAAAAATTAGGAGAAGCCACGAAGTTAGCGGGAAAAGTTACTGGAAATCGAAATAAGTTACTGAAAACCGCGAAAAAAAAAATAATAATCGTAGAAATATCTGCATGCAGTGATAATTGAAGGGTCAATCACTCTTGGAGTCCAGTGCATAGTGGTGTGCGAAGTCCCATAAAGTCTGTGAATAACCCGTAAAGTCCATGAAGTTTCGTGAAGTCTTTGGGAGTTTACAAATCCAAATTACTCCGTGTTCACTAAGAATTTTTTGTAGGTAAGAACACATTTTTAGAGCTGGCTATAGAATACGCATTTTTTTTCAAATTAGGTATACAAGGTGGTCCATTTAACTCTGCCACCTCGAATAACTTGGTTATCATCGATTGTACAGAAAATTGTTATATGGAAAAGTTGTTGCATTTGAAGGGGGGAAATGAGATTTGGAAGCGAATGTCACCTGGAGGTCATATCTTCTGAGATTTCGGTGGTTGCGATGTTTTTTCAAATGGGACTACCTATTTTCTTGCTCACTACGAGGAAGCTGACATCAAAACGCGTTCAATCATATGCAACAACATGACCTTCGAATTACCTGCGGCCCCAAAATTCATGATTAAATGATGGAGGTGGGAATTCAAGGAGAATGAATTGTATCGGCACATTCGATTTCTTTCACATAATTCATGTTACCAAATGTTGTTCATCGGTGTATTCAGGTTGATGAACAACATTATGAGCATTTGTTGAAACATCGCAACCACCGAAATCTCAGAAGATATGACCTCCAGGTGACATTCGCTTCCAAAACCCAAAACTCATTTTCCCCCTTGAAATGCAACAACTTTTCATGTATAAAGATTTTCTGTACAATCGATGATAACCAAGTTATTCAGGGTGGCAGATTTGAATGGACCACCCTGTATAAAGTATAGTTTCCGGGCATACCCAATTATTGGAGAACTTGAAATCTAAAATATATTTATCGTAGAAGATATCACGAGATATTATTTAAAGTCGATTGGAAAATTAATTTCCTGAGAAAGTTACTCGATACAGAAGTGAGTTACTAGAAAATATGAGAACTAAATAATGGAAATAGGAATAGGAATATCTCTACACATGCACTAGAAATTGAAAACTTCTCGGGGACCCGAAAATGTTAATGTCGGGAAATGTAACTAGAATTAGATGAAGATAAGTTACTAGACACATTAATAAATTACTAGAAAACTTGAAATCCCTCCAGAAATTTAAGAAAAAAAAAACAAAAACAAAAAATCCCCTAAACATCGCGAACAGTTAGAAATTCTTGGCATTGGTTTTTTGGTACGCCGCTTAAATAAGGTGGTAATATAGGTGCTGGACGCAAACAAGTGTCAGTACGAGCAGAGGGAGAGATTTCTACTGCTATGCGCGCACGGTGAGGCGGCGACGGACAGTCAGGTGCAGTGGGAGATCGAAGTCTGCAAGCTCCCCCGACTGTCGTTGAACGGTGTGCGGTTCAAGCGCATATCCGGTACCTCGATAGGCTTCAAGAACATCGCTAGTAAGATAGCAAACGAGTTGAAACTGTGACTGCCGGCAAACGGGGCCACCAACGCTGCTCCCGACACTACCGCCACCGCTACTACCGTCGCCCCCGTTGCTGTTGCTGTTGCTGCTCCGGTTGGCGCTGACGACCCATAACCCCGTGCAGGCGACTACCTCCTCCTCCACTGCCGCCAATTACTAAGTTTGAATAAAACTAACTGCGACATAAAAACTGTAATAAACAATAAAACCGAAACTAAAACGTCGTCGGCATCGTTGTCGTCGAACACCTCGTCGTCGTCGTCATGTTATTCGTATTTCTACTTTGACGCGGAAGGACTAATTACAAATGACAAAGATAAAGAAGACATAAAAGACGATGAGGAAATATTCGTCTAGACGCTAATTGATGAAATACAATTTTCGTTTCTTATTTATTTTTGCCTCTTTACCTTTGTCATTTTGTCGCGTGGTGTTATTTTTTTTTCTTCACCAATACGGACGATTCGTCGTGTGTCTGTGACGATATGAAAAAAGAAAAAAAAAAGAGGCTGACAAACAAACTTGAGAGAGAAAGAAGTATAAAACAAAAGACGTTGAGATGATTCGTTATTATGTATAGAAGTGTAGTTATATATATATGTATGTAAATTATATATAATATAGTTTACGTGATTATAATCCTAAAAAAAGAAAGAGAAAGAAAAAAATACTCCGAGTGCCAAAAACGAAAAAAAATTTACCGAGTGTTTTTTTTTTGAATTTCATTCTTTTCAGTTTCTCTATGAGAAAAAATTCAATGATTATTATTATTATAATTATACATAGATACATACATACACGCACATATATACATAAAATTACAAAGTAAAATAAATGAACGTGTAATTATATAAACGGAAAATATTATCTCGATTATGAATTATGATGAAGTGGGAACGTATTCTAAAATTTAGAAGATATAACGTGTTATAGGTATTATATAAATGAAATAAATAAATAAATAAATGAATAAAAATACAAATTGAATAATCCTATAGAAGATTTAATAATTTATGCGGTAACATCGACTGCGACAGCGAGAGCAGTAGCGGCGGCGGCGGTGTCTTAATTCTTAATTACGTAATAACACAGTATCGTATAGTAAATTAATATTATAGATATTATAATTACTATTCGCTTTTCAATTTTCACATACATTATATACATACACACATTAATTTACGTATACATTTTACAAAACATTGAATAAATGAATTTAATGAAAGATGAAGATGAAATATAAATAGACAAAAATACAGAATATATGTCTCAGAGAGCCGATCAATTCGACACATAATATGATACAATACGATAAATAAATAAATGAATTAAATAGGTAATTTGTGGTGGTCGGGGTATATTTGGGTATACATAAAATAATGTAGAAATATTATTATTATATGAAAAATAAATAATCGTCGTTAATATTATTATCATCACTCATTTCATTCATTATTATTATCATCAATCATTACGATCATCGTGCGAAGTAAATTGAACTAGAATAAATTGTAGAATAAATACGTTATAAGAGATGATAAAAATAACACCCACACAATCAATCACACAGAAAGAAATACATGTACACAAGGCATATACTATATTATATATGTATTAATTATTATTATTATTATTATTATTATTATTATTATTATCATTATTATGTATCGGATCGTATAAAAAGTTGAAGATTATAAAGAAAAGAAAAACAAGTATAAGAATCATAATAAGAATAAGTAATGAAAGAAACCGCTTTATATTTTTCTCAGTATAATAATAATAATAATGATGAAAATAATAATAAAATTACTATTATTATTATTATTATTAATTGAACAGTCGATAAAGAGAAAAGTAAATTTCTGTACCTATAATATACATTATATATACACTAATTAATAAATATACCGTGGAGCTAATTCTAATTCATTCTTTAATTTGATGCATTTTTTCTATACTCACAACATCTGTTTCATGATCGTCGCTATTATTATTATTATTTTATTATTATTATTATTATTATCGAAGTAAGATAATTTCACTATAAATATAAATATAGATACATACGTACCATGTAGGTAATTAATACATATAATATAATATTTGATTATAAATAAAATAAATGAAATAAAAAAATAATTGAACGGATGATATAAATATGCAGAATAAAAACGTCGTGGTCTTCGTCGTCGTTGTATACATAGATCTACATTCTATGTTTAACAACATTCTACACACTAAAATAAAATAAAATAAAATTGAAGTATGAAAAATACGTATGTAGTTTATAAATATTTGTATATGACAGACATTATTATTATTATTATTATTATTATCATTACTATCAAGATTATTATTGATTAATTGAATGAATTGAAACAAAAGCAGAAAGAAAAACAGCAAAAAAGTGATCGTATGCATAAATATACAAGGTCGTAGTAATAGATCAAACGGTGTGTTTTTCTTAATCGACATATTGATATTGACACAATTTGTTTATTGGTTTGGACGATAAAAGGGAGAGAGAGAGAGAAAGAAAGAGAGGTAGAAAAACCTTATCATAAAACATACCCCCGAACATCGTACGGCGGTGGTACATTGGTTCCTGAAGGAAGCAAAATTCAAAAAAGGTAAAGAACGAAAAAAAATAGATATACTATTATCATTATCATTATTATTCTTATCAGCGTTATTCCCGTGATTATGAATTAGATAGTTTTCTCGCTCTATGCAGTACCACTGGACTGAGCCGAATCAAAGCGAGACTACGTATTGACTTTGTATGTGAAGTTTTGGTTTCGTTCGTTTCGGCTTGATTCAATTTCACATATAGCTTGCAGTGGCCTCATATAGTAAAATGAAAATGCAAGATGCAGACGAACATGTAGACGATTCGGAATTTTCTGTGATCGCAAAGCTGATAAATCGTATGAGGTGAGTATGTGTGTTGTAAGTGTGTGCTATCACGTATATAATATTTTATATTACAGTTCGTGTACTCACGTATAAGGTACGACTCGTTTTTATTTATTTAATTTGTTTTTACTTTGTACTTTGGACGCATTGGGTGATGTGTGTTGAATCAGTGGCTGATCTTACTATTTCTCACCTTGCTCGTCCATGAAATCTTGTATCCAATGCAGGATGTTTTTTTTAAATATTTAGCGTCCAATAGGCAATAAAGCAAACTATTTTGTTTATGTCCCATTTCATGGTGTCCGAACGGAACTCTTCCATGATGATTACGCTAATGCTGGCAATAATGATAATAATAATGGAAAAACAATACGATTGTATAGGTGACGCATACCTTCAATACCATTACTACTACTACTAATATTTATTTTAGTATTATACATATTCGAAAATGAAAACAAAAAAAATCAATAAAGAAAGGAAAATGTAAATGAAGAGAAACACAACTTGTGTTTGCAAAACAAGAATTGAATGAACATGTAGATCAACTGGAAACAATAGAATACATATTATATGCAGTGTAGGTATCACGTAGGTATTGTTATTATTATTATTATTATTATTATTATCATTAGAATAATAATTACTGTCACTACCCGCCATACCCAAGTGGGTATGTCCCCAGGAAGCTACTTATAAAGTTTGTGTGAGGGAGGGGATATAATCAGTAACCATCATTACGCGTATTAGTACTATTAATAATATTGAGAGTAGATTGTTTACGTAAGCGTGAGCTTATAAAACCCACATAATAGGGCTATATTTGGTTTACACTAAGTAATTAATACATTACAATTTTTGAAATGTCGTCGAATGAGATTCTGTAGACCTCGAAACGTCTACTATATGTATAGTGAGGATTCAAGTTTTTACCTTCCATGAAAATGAAATTGCAGTGTTCGTTACTGTCGATGAAATTACGTTCAATAGATAATGTGACGAATGCGTGTATGACGACTGAATATGCGATTACGATGCGTTCGAAAACTATAGATAAAGAGTTGCAGGTATAAATATAGTCACTCCGACAACTGTTGGCCTCATTTTTTAAACTTTCAGCTGGAAGTTCACATCGAATCTGACATGAAAGTACAAATCGTCGTCTGCCTACTCTTTGCCTCACTAATTCTTCAGCTGCACGGACTTACTCCGGAACAATGGAGCGATATCGACAAATTATCACCTGAAGAAAGGCAGAATGCTGAGAAATGTAAGTTGGGTAATTTTTATACGGGTGAATATTGTGACCCTCGGGTTATTCATTCTCTGAATACTGGTCAAACATCATTTCGTTTCAGATTCCGGGTGGAAAAGAGCACGTTTCAGGTTGACTCGAATACTACAGTATCGTGCTCTTTTCCACACGGAATTGGAAACGTGCTTTTTTTCACCCGGAATTTAAAACGTGCTTTTCTCCACCCGGAATATGAAACGTGCTTTTATTCGTATCGGGCGTCGATTTACGCTCTGGAACATATTGCACATAACGTCTGTGGAGTACGAAAATCGATCGTGACAATCTGATAGAAACTCGATTATTGTCCATCCGTAACGTCTTACCGTTTCCGTTGTAAGGTAGTGCACCGGTTGACCAGTGGTGGAACGTGAACCAGTGAATGAATACGTGAAAGTTATCTTGTTTTATCGTTGAATTCCTACTCAATCAAATATACACTTTGTATTTTTTGTATGCTGTTCAGGTGTAGAGATCCAGCCCGAAGAATTTTGTTGGGAGCAGTTTTGCGCGCCCAAAGGATAATTAGCCACGATCACAAACCAAGCACGACATCTAGAAACTTACAGTAGTAAGGATGACTTACTGTTCACTAAGTTTGTGAAAATAAAGACCCGCAAGTGGGAACTCCCTTCCTTCTCATGGTCCTGGTTTTATTATTTACCCTCCTCGATCACCTGGGGTCAAAATGACTCCATAATCAACCTCGAAAATTGAGCAGAGCTGCTAGACCCTTTAATTAACAAAACTTCAGAAAAATTGAAACTATGAAATCCTATAGCAGAGATATTAATTCACGAACGTGGATCCAAACTACAGTCCGCTCTCTGAGTAGTGCCGCTCTGAGTAATGCCGCTTCCCCGCTTTCTCGCTCGAACGCGACCCCCACTACCGACTCACCTCGAGTTTCGTACTCGACTCTCTGAGTAGTGCCACACGCTGGCTCATTGAAAAAGCGTGGCAAACGGAGTGGCACGACTCAGAGAGAGCGAAACGAATTCCGTCGACTCGAACGCGCGGTAGCGGTGGGGGTACCTTAGTTCCAGGAATAATACTTCCCTAACCGCCCATCACCGGCACTACTCAGAGAGCGGACTGTACTGCTTATAGGTATAGGCTTTGTGGTGTGCTTCAGTATCATAGTTCCGTCATTAATTGTCGTCAAATTTCATTAACGGATCACGACGAAAGTCTGAACTTCAGAATTTATTTGTGATGTCAGTAATAATTTATAGTCGGGAAATGAATATTTTGAAATGGTACATTTTTCCTGGGATTTTTATTGTTTTTGTTACTCTCAACTTCTCATACAACAAATTCAGTTCTTAAGGAGGCTCTAGCACGAACGGGTCATGCACAGAAAAAAATAATTTTTTAGTATATCACAAATCAAGTACCCATTCTCACGTATGCGAGATTTCAGACCGGGTCACCGACTAAATAAGCAAGATAAAAATAGTTGAAATTGGCATTTTTAGCATGGGCCTTATGGCAGGATCCCTCTCGAAAGACATGGGCCAATTGATATCTCTACATTTACTACACAGATGTTTATGAAAAACTAGAGTAATGTTGATTAGATCGCGAGGATTGCAAATACAACAATACAGTATGGGGTCACCGACTCATATTATGAGATATTCGATGTCAAAGTCTCGAAAAATTTGAAATTTAGAGAGGTTATGGAACCGCGTAGAAATTCGGCAGCGAGACCGAAATATGATGGCAGAGCGCCTGCGCGAGAATTGAACCTCTGTCCGTCTAGCACTGGAGAAAGTGAGATATGGCTCAGTCACACAGAGCGCGGTGCGGCGACGCGGCGCGTTTTTAGTGGTTTTTCTACCAATTACTATCAGTTTCTTCCACGGCGTCAAATGGACACAAACAAAAGAAACCTATGAAAATAGCCGAAAAAACGCGCCGCATCGCCGCGTCGCGCTCTGTGTGACTGAGCCTATAGAGAATCGCGGTGCTGCCATACTTATGTATGCAGTATCGTACCGTAAAATTATTCTTCTTTCACGGTTTTTATTCAGTCGCGCGAAATTAATAATGTATTCATAGAATTAACAATAATTTGATCGGAAGCAACTGTGTTATGACAAACTTGCGGTATTCTGTAAAAATAGAGGCCCTCGCGTAAGCCCCCACACAAATCGGCCCTTTGTGCTAGAGCCTCCTTAAGCATGTTGTATGAACATACCTACAGGATCATCTAATTTAACCATCATTTTTCGTATCGTCGGTGATATTAATTGACCATTGAAACGATATCATCGGTAACAGTTATCAGCCGAACATATGTACCGATCGTTGGTAATGCAGAAACGAGATGTCCGTATGTTCATCAGCCGCTGTTATTCCCGTTACTTCGATTGTACATACATTACCGGGTTTCAACTAGTAACTCAAAAATGGAATTGACTCTCTGAAGCCGTTTGGAAGTCGCGGACTTACAACTAGCCCACATTGGAATTAATGATAATGAAAATAACTTGATTAAAAGAACAGACGCTACTACCAGTCAAGCATTCAAATTAAGATTAACAATTATGATTCCAAAAATTCAATGAAAAGTGTACAAATTCGTGCAGACAGGCGTCTTATTTCTATCAGATATTTTACAAATTTACTGGAATAGATGAATATAAATAAAAACAGGTCGAATCCATAAATTACAAAATGTTGATAACAGCTGTAACCCGAGGTAAAATAATCTGCATATAAGTTAGATAATATAGCACGTAATCATAAAAGACGGTGCGTGAGAAGTCCGTGGTGCGTGAACTGATGCCACCGCCAAACCACCGACTAGCGGTTGTATTTTTCCCGACCGTCAAGAGAAAACGCCACAATACATAGCGTGAATTGATGAACCAAGCGTGTTTCGGCGCCACTCGTACATCCACGCCCACAGTCTCTTTCCTTCAGTCTCTGGCTCTGGATATACAGTGTTCAAAAAATCATACGGTATATTTTGTTTTACGATAGAATAGGATTGAATAAAATTGTTCTTCCATCGTACATATTACGTACTTATAAAGCGAAATTGTAAATAAATTCTGGAAATAGGTATGTAGTATCTAATCATTTCCTCTATTCTTTCCTCTCCATGTCTTCTCAGTCCTTCCCACTTTCCCAGCTGTTGTCGTCTTCATGCAGAATTGCAGCGAATCTGTCTGAATTTTATTATCCCGAAAGCGACGTCTAGGAACTACAAATATCCTTCATTATCAAAGACTGTTTTTTTTTTTTAAGTTTTGTTATTCCTTTATTTCACCTTTCCTCCTTCGTTCCTTTGCTAATTTATTTCTCCGTTTATTTCAATATATATAATAATCAATAATCAATAATTAATATTACTTGAATAATAACAATAATATTAATAATATAATCAATAATAATAATATAATATATATTATTTTACACTTATTTTTTTTCCTCTTACTTAATTCTTTTATCATCATTATTATCATCATCATTATTATTATTATATATATTTTTTATTTCCGTATCTTCGTTTATTTAGATGCAATAATAATAATTAATAATTTCTATTTAAGCTCCACGCGCGCATTTTTCATCATTCGCATTCTATTTTTCTTCTCCCTTTTAATGATTATACATTGTATATGCGTATACGGCTTACATTCTCTCTCTCACTCTCTTTCTTTCTTTATCTTACTCTCCTTTTCTCGACCTACAATACTTTGTTAAATATTATTTATAGTGTTATTCGTCGAGGAAGAAAAAAAAATCAATTCTTCCGTTTACAGAGCTGCGTTAATATTTTCTTCATCATCAATCAATCGTTTTTTCCAATTACTATATCATCATCATCATCATCATCATCATCATTATAATCGACATCATCTAGTTTAGTTATTATTATTAATAATTATTACATTATACAATACATTATTACACATTACATTGAATTTCTGCGATTTTATGATTACCTTTTTTTTGGGTTTTTGTTGCTTTTTCCTTTTTTTTTCATCGTTTCGATTTGTTTAATGCAACTGTTTATTTATTTATTTATGCATTATTATTATTATTATTACTATTATTATGTGTGTATTATCGCTTATTTACATTACCGCAAACAGAGCTCGTCGTCGTCACCAGTAGTCTTCGTCTTTGTAGTCACGTGGCACACATCCAAGTTTCATTAATTTATTTAATTATCTTCGTTGAATTAAATTAATTACTCTCAGCACTTGCCCCTGACGGCAAGTTCCTGGTAAACATTTAATCAAACCCTAATTCTCCATCCTCTCTCGTCGTCGTCGTCGTATTAGCTCTGTATTCTTCACGCCTCTGCCACAATCGCATAGTTATCAGTTTCATCAATCACCGATTCATTCATTTTTTTTCATCTATTCGTCTTCTTCTTCATCCTTTTTTTACTAGTTTCGGTATTTTTTTCTGATACACAGACTACGACAGAAGATCTGAAACAAAAATTCAACATATTTAGACAGAGTCAAGATACTCAGCTACAATATTTCCGTATGAGAAATGGATTTGAAGATGGGAAGATTTTTGTTGAAAAAAATTACCTAAACGAGATTGTATGAAGTTCTGATCTGAATCAAAGAGTGAAAGATGATAGTAGCCGTGAAATGATAAATATGTCTGGAGGAAATGTATTTAGACAAGATAATAGATGACTCTAGATGAAATTATCTTTATGAGTGATTGCATTTTTCTTAAATATTCATCCGGATCGTGGCATAAAAAATCTTAAGTCTTGAATTTAGATAAAAGTGTAAGAGATGAGTTGATCTAGATAAGATGCATGGGAATAATCACCAAGTGATTCAATCTGGATAGAAAATAAATCTCGTTGATTATTATGTAGATGGGGTAAAAGATGAAATTTTGTGGACAATTATTTCGGTTTATGATCCGAAAAAACAGAATGAAACAAACAGTAAAATTATAAAATTTAGAACTAGATGAGATAATCTAGATAATTTGAAAGATGAAGATAAAATATAGATAAAGAAGGTAAGATAATAATCTGATAAAAATAATTATTTCAATCTTTGATGAAAATTGTAAGCGCTTGATATCGCATTACCTGGTACTTGATTGTTGTCCTGGGCTGTTTTATTGTTGGGAAAACTTTCCTGGACGAACGGGTTCGTATTATCATTAGCGTTTGTAGAAACGGATACGAACGGATTGGCCAAAGGATTGAACGCTATAGCCGTAGGATTAAGATTCGAGTTGATTGAATCCTCGTTAGCCAATTTTGGTGTTGTAGCGGTGGTGAATTCTAGGATCGTTCCGCTACTCGTATTGCTAGTCGTCAGATCTTCAAAATCGGAGAAGTCTAACAGGTTGTTCGTCGCGTTGTTTTGCTTGCTACAAATAACAAAATAAAGGAAAATAGCAACAAAAGGAAACATAAACAACTAAAACGACAACAGAATATTCTTTTTCTTTTTCCTAGGTCTAAAAGCTAAAATTATAAAAAGTTTTCCTCTACGTTGTTGAGATTTTTGATTCTAGAAGAGCGATTTACTAATTATCAATTATTTGTCTAAAATTTCAGTGTTTAATTATATATAAATATTATAAAAAATCTACAGAATCTAGTGTCATTCTTACTTTTCTCTGGTTGCTGAAGAAAAAGAGCTCGTTCGTTACTAAGGCTAATACCAAGCCGACGTTGTTAATTTGTTACTAATTTCTATTTAGAGTACAAGAATCGTATTATTCAGTTGACCAAAACATGCAATCTTGTTCTTTTTTAGGACTCATCTTTGCCTATTCTACTTAGAAGCTAATGAGTGATAAAGCCTACGCAAACGCATACATGGCAAAAGTAGACAGCGGCAGTAATAAATCAGACACGTTGACTAATTCGGTTTAGAATGATTGAAGTAAACTTAGTATTCAGATTATTGTTATTATTATCAACTATATTAATCAATTACAACGTCGAGATTTCAAGATTCAATCAATTTGAGTACAGAAATACGTGAGGAGAAATAAAACAGGATATTGAGAACTCATCGTCATTCTTACATTCTTGGGTTTATTCGAGATTAAGAACTGAAGATAGGCGGCTGAACTATGAATTACGTAGAATGATGGGTAAATGAATATGTCAAGAAATAAATAACTGATTGATTGGATGAATGAATAGAGGATTTATGGAGAGTATACAATTGCACGGATGGAGAATATTTGTTAGAAAAAACGACCAGAGAAATTCATCGAAATAATGAAGAAATTTGATGATGAGAGGCACGAAATGCGAAAAATTGATCAGGAATCAATCAAAGAATTGGTTGGAAAGGAATTTTCCAACCGTGGATACTGGGAACACGAGTTAAAGCAATACTGAACATAATCATAAATTGAATGTAGCCATGATAACAAACTAGAGAATATTGATCAATAATATAAATATTAAAAATTGATTGAAGATATGATGATGAAATTTATTGATTGAGACGTAATTTGTTAGATTTGTTATTGCAGAATACAGAAATGATTTTAAACTGAATAAAAGTAAACATAATTATATAAATTTGAATAAACAGGGGGGGAGAGAGAGAGAAGCACTAGATCAAAACGAATTGTTTCTTTGTTTCACAGAAACAGCTTCTGAATAATTATCTCTTCGTTTAGAAAAAAATCTATTCCCCCTTAATGATCGAAATTACAAAATTGATATCGAGAAAAATTAGCGTAAACGAATAAAATAACAAATGAATAGACTTCTTTCTTCATCTATATTTAGAATATGCGGAAAACGTTTATGTTATATATATATATATACCTATATGCGATCCATCATGAAATTTTTCATTCTAGTTTTTCCTACTTTCTTCTTTACATTATGTACACTGAAATTTATTCCTCAATCTACGTCATATGCATAATAAGTTCTATGTGAATTTGTAATTCACTATATACCCATATAGCATTTTGTTATTGTAGTAGTTGCATATTATTTCACTTCTTTCACGGGAAAAGATTTTTGTTTTCTTTTGTTACTCTTTTTTCTCAAACTCTGCTATCTTACGTCCGTTCTACAGTAGATCATCAGTGCAGCTCGATCCCGAGGTACTCCGTTAACGAGTTTCACATGCTCGAGAGCCACAGTGTATCGTCAACTTTGAGTCTAATAACAATCGGTTATCAATTATTGTCTGTCGTTTACCGACATTCTGTCCGGAAAATGTTCGACAGGAGTCTGACTTTGACTCTGGCTGCATAACACAGCTTTTGTCACCAACTCGAGGTCCATTCGCGCACGTATTGTTGCGAAGCATTCAATTTTTTTTTCCTCCTATCCAATTATTTATTATAAGCAGTAGTATGTACTATGGTATAATGCGTAAAGTAATCATTGTTACACTATTCTGAAATAGTAGCATTATAATTATTAAATAACGGAAGAAGAAAACAAGAACAGAAAACAATAACAGAAAAACTAAGTACACAGAGTTTAGTTTATTATTAGTGCCTATAATGTGGTACCGACGCAATATAAATATCGATAATCAGATTCAAGAGGACTCGATCGTCACGAATGTTATTTTTCAAATCTCATATTCTGAAACTGGAATCATTTTTCGGAAAAATGACGATCAATTGATTGTAAAAATCAAAACGATTCTACACACTTCTAAATTTTGATTGTGTATTTACCGCTCTTCTATTGAAAAAAAAAATTTTTTTTTTTTACGGATCTTCGACCAAACACCACACAAATAACCGAAAAAAACTGTTTTGCACTCTTTGAACCATTAGTAAGTATTGTGCGAAAATACATCTTTGTATCAATCTGCAATAATATTCGAGTAATTTATTCATTGAAAAAAAGTTAATTTCCATCAGTTATGACGAGATAGTCCCACTACGTTGGTTTCGAATATGAAACGGTCGCTCCGAGGCAGTAAGGAACATTTTGTGACTTGAAAATTTTCTTTATTAGATTAGTGTCATTTCTATTTATCTATTTAAAGTTATCGTCGCTGTTTAATGAACGACTCGGAGCGATGAAATCTTTTGTAGCTCTTCTTCATCTTCTTCTTGTCTTTTTCTTCTACGGCACGATTGCTTCATCGTTATAGTACTTGATTATAGAAATATTACATAGACTTTTTATCGAATAGATTATAAGACGTGAGATGATTTTTATTCCACTTCATTTTATAAGCGTGTTTCAAATTTCTGTAAATTGAGTCGACAGGTATTCAAAATTAAATGTTGAAAGTTGTTCATCACGAGTTTTTCAAACCTGTAGCGATCGGAGTCTGTTTTATTCCGACTTGGAAGTCGAAGATCTCATAAAATATCGACGATTTTATTCCTGTTACGATTCATGCTATACTTTCATATTGCAGTTATAACAATCATAAAGCTATCGATCGATAATAATAAGTCTAATCGATCAATAATAATTCTTGTTTTATCCGGGCTACTTTTGCTATGTATATTCCTTTTTACAGTGAACAAATAAATCTTATAGTTATATTTATAATTAAGATCGTTATTATAATTATTATATAAATAAAAATCTAGCTATTAATTAATAACAAATATCGCATAATTAGGATATCTATACTATAAACAGTTTGAGACGCTTGTATCTTTCCGTTTCTTATCTCAAACAATGCCTCAATTACACAGTAAACAATATCGACGATCTTTATTACAAATTTTATGCAATTATCAACATAACAGAGCGGAAATACGAGTATATTCAATTAATTAATCGGCCTAACTACAAGAGAGAGTTTGTTTCTTTAAAAGAATCTCTTCATGAAAAATTTTGACTATTTTTCTCAGGAAAATCTTTTTTCCTTATATTCATACAATAATAATGAGAGAAAGCTCCAGAAATTACAAAAACGCGATTTTTCTTGCTTTCTTTCATCAGTGGTTGATTAAATCTCAAATCCCTCAAATTCAATTCATTGTCAAATTCTACTATCATACGATTCGTTTATCTCGCTTTCTCTTCCTAACTAAATGCGATTCTAATTCTTCTACTGTTTCACCTTCCTGTACAATATTCGCGATTTATCATCGGATCGCCTTACTTTAGTTGATAAAACTAAACCCATTTCTTTACGATCGAAAAAGATCACTGAATACTCACACAGTGGCGTTGTCTAGAGCGATCGGTTCGTTGATGAGACTGTCTATGCCGTTTCCGAGGTTTCCCCTCGCTGTTGTGGTAGATAAATTTGTCGCGTCGTTGCGACGACCTGTGTGTCCATTTATCTCTCCTTCGCCGTTACCCTGCTGTTCATTTTGCGTAGTTCCATTGTCTATGATCTCCGTCGGCGAGTTATTGCTCCCGTTTTCACCGCCGTTAACACCGTTGGTGTGTCTGCTGCTACCGTTGCGCAATACTACGCCTGGAGCAGTCGGAGTCACGGAATTGTGCTCGATGTGTAGAGCCTGCTGTTCTCCTACTATGAACTGCTCCGTCGCCGCCGATATCAAACTTGCCGTCATGACGTCACCAACCTTTTCGACTGATAGCGACTTGTTCTCGTCTCCTGGACTAGAGTCCTCTTTTATTTTATCTCCGTCTCCGCCTTCGCCCTGAAATTAAAAATTGAGATATTTAAATTATTATTATTATTATTATTATTATGACATTTCATCATCAGTCTGATATTGAGAAAAATTCACCAAGTATAATCCAATATTTATCGTGAAAAAAAAAATTACTGACGAAGAACGTTATTTGGTTGTAGAAATGGGAGAAATTGAAAATAAAAAGAGAAAGATTGATTCGAAATTCGTTGAATCAATAAATTATAAGTTAATTTCACAAGAAAACTGAAAAGATGGCTGATAAACAAGATATTCAGTGATTAAAAGCGGTTTTACGATTTTCTTAGTAATTTTTTCTACCGTAAAGACAGAAGGCATGGAAAAAAAGTAATTCACTCAAATTCGGGTAAGTTCACAGCTCTGGAGAAAAGATCATATGTATAAAAATTGACTAAAAAGACAGAATAATTGTTTGACAAAATGGATATTTTCAAAATTGATCTTCAGAAAACGATACTTCTAAGTGACAAGTGTTTATAAGATCCGGCATTGGAAATGCCTGATGAAAAAATACAGAAATTGATTAACAATTAAATAAACTGACGATTGTAAATGATTAGCTAATTGACCAGACAAAAGTTTAGCCTAAGACAGAAAAAGATTGGATATGAAATTGTAATTGGAAGTTGAAAGTTGATTCTACTGTGTTGCAACTGAATCTTCTAGTATAATGGACTTAATTAGTATCAAAGATTGAATAGGCTTGAAAAACAAGAAATATCGGAAATAATTGATTTTTAAGACCCATCACATATCGAAAAAGTGAAGCAACTGATGAAAAAACGGGATAAAATTGATTGAAAAAGAACTAAAATAATTATACAGACGAGATAACAACACAATAATGACAATAAACTTGGGTCTATTGCAATTCTTACTTGTATCCGACTCTGAAGGATTGAATAAATACCTTGGTTGGTGTGTTCGGTTGATTCTTCCCCCTAGTCCTGAGCATGATTGCTTCGACTCGTTTACGTCTAGCGATTCTCTCTTCTTCCTCCTTCTTTAGTCGCTCAGCCATTTCAATTCGTTGCCTGCAGGCATTAAAAACGAATTAATACCGAGCCTCGGGTTAATTATTTGAAAGGTTCCTAGTGTTCTTTTTCTTTTTTTGCACAAAACTACGAAATAAATAGTAGAAGATGTTCCAACAAACTTTTCAGCTTCTTCTCGGGCCTTTTTCTCCGCCTCTTCCTTTTCCACTTTCTGGCGCGCCTCTTCCTCGCGTCTTTTCCTATCCTCTTCTTCCCGACGTTGGGCTTCCTCGATGGCTAATCTGAGCCGCTGCTCTTCAGCCTGACGAGCTTCGCTCGCTAGTCTCAAGGACTCTTCTTCAAGCCTGCGCTGCTCCTCCTCTTCCGCACGCTGGCGTTCCTCTTCCAGACGTTCTTCCTCCTCCTAAACGAAAAAAAATAGCATTATGGGTCAGTAACAGCGAAACGAAAAACATCGCCATCGAAACTCACGATTCTCTGCCTTTCGAGCTCCGCTTCTCGCTCCGCCTGCTCACGAGCCAGTCTTCGCCGTTCTGCTAAAGCTGCTTTGGCTTCTTCCTCAGTCGTGATTCTGGTCTTCGCTATCATCGAAGCTGTGAAAAAAATATTGTCAAATAAGTTCTCTTTGATTACATTTTTATTGATCTGTTGAATTCCATGTTTCTGATTGAATTATCCACCTGACATATCAACGGGTTCCTCGCTTTCTACTTCTAGCTTCTGTTCAGGCTCTGGGGATTTTTTCTCCGTTTTCTTTTCAGCCTCTTTTTTCTCCTGTATCGGTTGCAGGCCTGGAGAAGCGGCGTGGACTTCCTTGGTGGGAAGTTTCACTTCCTCTTTCTCGGACTTGACTGCCTCGGGCTGGACAGAGGCGGACGGTGCAGTTTTTGGGAGCTGGGCTTGATCCGCCTCGGGCATCTGATCGCTTGTGGCTTCGGCGATAGTTACGTTTGTCTCCGGAACGGTTGACTCCTGGTGGAAATTGAACAAAATTAGCGTATGTTCATTGGGGGATTTTTCTTTTAATCAATTACCCTCGCAATATCCCTTCCCCAATTTTCCCGAAAATTCAATGGAAATCGGTTAAATAACGTAAAATTATAAAGAAATATAAATTTTTTTGCATATAGATTAGGAAAGAAGTTTTCATTGGATCCAGAGTTTTCTAAAATGTAACTAATCGTCTAAAATCGTGTATAGATATTCAAAAAAATCGCTGCCATATCTTTCTCCTCTCCTTTCTTCTGGCTCGCGCGCACACTTACTTCTGTTTTCTCGTTTCCGAGGTCTTTTTTCTCGTCGAATTTCTCGCTGATCGCCGTATCCAATTCCTTGACGTGGTTAGCATCCTGCTTAATAATCTCAGCGACATTAGTCTGAATGATGGGTGGCTGTTCGGATCCCGGACTCTGGAGCGGAGTGGCTCTAGGAGTAATTCTGGGTGAAGCTTTAGCAGACTTGATCAATTTGTCCGTCGGCTTTTTGGCCACTTCAGCGGGCTTTGGAGTCGACGGTTTCTTTGGAGTGCTGTGAACCTTTGGCAGTGGAGGCTTCGAGTCTTTCGTCACTTTCAAATCCCCGATGAAATCTAAAACGGAATAAAGTTCCTTTAGAATTTCTGGACGCCAAGTATCTGAAACTTGTGCGAGACTTTTCTATGTGCTTCAGCATTGAGACGCAGCATCAAGCGATTTGTTAAAAAAAATATATAGCAAAGATAAGAGAAACAAGCATAAATTTAATGGAAATCAAAATATTAACTAGAAGTATTAAAAAAGTAGGGATTAGAATCTAGAGACTAGAAAGCCGTGCTCACTGTGTCGCTGCTCTGTTACAGTTACACCGGTTCCGGCGATGGAAGCGGGACGTGGACGACGCGGGGTTGTCGTGCGAGGGCGGAGACTGACAATACTGCTGCCTACGCTGCTGCCACTCTGCTGGCTCAACGAACTGTGAGGACGCGACGGGCTGCTCGGAGTCACCTCGCCGCTACGAATACCTGGATACACCCACCCGACGGTTTGAGTATTTTTCATCTTGTCAGTGGATTATTTTTTTAGATTTTTTGATCGAGTTAGACTTCTATATGCAGAAATGAGTAAAACGACTGGAATTCTTGTTATCAAGTCTGCTTATTGTATTTGAGACATCGATTCGTTCTTTATCCAGATCCGACGGTTTAGGAAACGGATGGAAATGGGCGAATGAAACTATGTAATTCGATCTACTATTAACTACAAGTGCAATAAATCGCTCGATATTCAATTAAATAGGATTTATATGCTCAATGGGAAGCAAAAACAACGATACTGACGTGTAGTGCAAGCGAATAGAATAAACAAATAAACGAATAATCAAATAATTACTCTAATAAGTATGAAAAAAAAATGAGAATACGCGTCCAATTTCTGCATATATTCGAATTAAAATAAACATACAAAACTTCACAAGTCCGTTATATATGTTACGTCGATAGTATTGACTAATGGTTTCGAGTTGAACTGATGTGGAGATTAATTTCTTTCTCCGTCCGACTGATACGTTAGTTTGATCGACTAGACGCCCACCACCCCATGACCGAAGAAAGCTTGTAGGTAAGCAAAATAAATAAAATAAAGATAAAATGAATGATAATCACCAAAAATGAGATAATAAATAATTGAGAATAAAAAAGGATTGGAACTGAAAATTGATTAGAGTCTGTTGTAGATTCGTATAGTGAAATTAAACTGTCTGGAGAGATCCGTTCGTCAAGGATCTCTGGAGAAAAACCCTGAAATATTTTGAAACAGATTTTCCAGTCGACTGGGAATCTCATAAGACGTTTAATTTCACTCCACAGAAATATAGTATCTTATTCGACGTTCCTATTTATATATACATTTATGTACAAACAGAGAAAAAAAAATATGTGCATTGCTTACCGAGTAGTAGAAGTAGTAGGAGTAGGTAGCGTGTGGTAGTAGTAGCATGATACCTTCACCAACGTCACCAAAAGACTTAACTTTGCGATTATAATATGTAGTTCTAGTTTAGTTGAAGTTAAAGTCGATCGTAAGAGGATTGCCGATTTTTTTTTCTTCATTACCTACTCACGGTTCAAACTTTATATAAACAGGAAGAAGATATCAGAATTGCACCTTAGACAGAACGCAAAGATTTTATACTCATCGAGTTTTTTTTCATTCGGAGCAAAAATAATTGAAATATCGTCAATTCTGTTAATTGATTTGATGAGAACCCCACAACATGGATTGGAGAAGCTTTCGATGTAGGGCGCGTTAAGAGGTCAGTTTAGACTCTTAAATGAGTGAAAAAAAAGGGATTTCTCAAATTATTCTACTAATATTCAAGCCAACGAGGATATTGTGTGATGTGAAATTCAGATGATCAATATAATCAATTAGTTACTCTGAGAGGCACTACTGCGGAGAAGCTTGGTATGATTGTTTATACGAGGATTGATTATCGGGTTCACACATCGTTATCTGAATGATATGAATAAGTGGCTGTTTCAAAAACTTCAAAATGTTTCTGACGAGGAAACGATCACTTCTTAAATCGAAATGCTCCGGGGTTTGGAGGCTTTTAGATCAGATATCGATTGGATTCGAAATTTTATGAAATTCTGTAAAAGTACTGAAACCAATTATGTAAGATCTGAGAAATTCTCGCAAGATTGTATAAAATTTGAGTAATTGTTATGAAAGCTTTTCAAAACCGATGAATTTCCTTTTCTATCATATAATTTCACAACATACTGTACGATATCTATTGGAATTCTGTGTTAATGTATAAAACCGAAAAACAGGCCTTCTTCTAAACTCTCGTGAAAAATGACAAAAACCAACAGTTTAATGTGCTAAAGACCTAAAGTGATCAATTCCTCGTTAAGATTTGAATAGAAGTTGAATTGACAGAAAAAAATGACGTTTTCAAATGATTCTATTTGTCAAAATGAATGTGATGAAAGAGGTGAAAGAGTCTGAACTTGACATAAAGTGAATGAAACTGTGTTTCGTTGACGATTTCATGTTAGAAATAAGTGTATCGCGGGTTCGTAATGACTCCTTACCTTGTTGTTGTTGGTCTCTAGCTCTGCGCCGCAGTCGTTCAGCTCTGGTGTGTCTCGGAGCGGGTGTGGGGGGCCCGGGCAGAGTGCCCATACTACGAGAATTGTCTGAACGTTTAAGAGTTTTATTTGCAGCCTGAGGCGCGGGGGCAGCAGCCAAGTGAGACATGCTTCGACTCATGCTAGAAGAAGCGGCGAACGCAGAATTCTGGTTCTGCGTCTGTTGTTCGGCCAAAGTGCAAAGTTCGCTGGGTCGTTTCCTAGGCTGTGACAATTGGTCCAGCCTTGACATGGAGTAAGTCCTACCTGGGGATCGCGTGAATGCCTTTGAACTTGAGCTACTACGTCCGGTCGAAGGGGGAATAGCGTCTCTGGGCGAAGGTATGGTCGGCATTAAGTCTGTACGCCGTCTGTTAACCCTCAGGTACGCCGAACTCGGCGTTCCGGGGCTGCCGTCGATATCTTCACCTGTAAATCGTCCCCCATTTCTCCTTAGACGAGACAACTAAACGCTGCAAGCTAAACACTGTCGCTTTGTGTTTCGGTTACATAAACTTAGGTAAATAAATTTAAATAAATCGTTGATTAATACACCAAAAGAAAAATTAACTCTCGTGCAAAATTCAACATGGTGATGAACGAATATCAGGCGATTAGATGATAAAACGATGAGAAATGAAACTATAGTAAACTCAATAATACGAAAATCAAGGAACAATGATGTTTCTTGCGCAAGCTGTTTTATAACTAGACACTCAGATGCAATTAAAAACGACAAAACGCTAGAATAATTTTTAGGATTTTGCGAATACAGAGGAATATCGGATGCATAAACTAAACGCAGTCGAAGCTTGTGGGGTAGTTCCGTCTCGGTTGGGGTAGATTTTATCCAGCTCTATGTTATAGTTTGATTAGAGAAAAACCATGCTTCTGTTTCCGATCGATCGAAATGTCAGGACTCAAAGAGGGAAAATATTTCTGTGTATGTGGTGTTTCTGAAGTAGCGACGAGATAAAGATACGAGAAACGAGTGCAAGAAAATTAACAGATAAGCGAAAACAAGAATTCCTGGTCTAGTATATTGTATCGTTGATGATAAACAGGCAGCGTCACAAACAGGGATCAAAACTCACCACTGTTTGGGCGTTGAGTTAGGACGTTGGGCCTAGTATCTCTACCTTGGAGAACGGGCTTACTGTCGATGTCTAATACGTCTGTAGTAGGAGGCAAAGAGAGGCTGGCTCTCTTTAGTTTTGCAGGAGTTAGGGGAGGGTCGGATCTAGACTCTTTCCAATTGAAAACCTCGTACATTGAAGACGAGATTCTCATATCTGTAAATAAACACCGATAACATACGCGGTCCCTAAATATTTGGCGAGACGGGAACCAGGCCAAGATCCTGCGTTCAAAAGCGACAGGGAAGGAAGGAAAAGTTGAGAAGTAGAAAAGCTGTAATCGAAGAACCAATCATCATCCGATTCATTCTCTTTTATTGATTGACTAAAGAACCGACCGTCGAGAAACCGAACGATGTTGAAAATGTTAACCAAGGTTTTTTTGTGTTTGTGTTGTTTATGAAGAATTTATTTCATCAAATGTTATATTCGGCAGCAGGGCAAAGGTCATCGGGAGACAGGAGACTGACAACACTTTCGAAATTTGATGCATGTACCTCTGTAATTCTGAGTGGGGAAATCTTTTGAAGGTAATGAAAATCTTATGAATCTGCATTCTTGACATCTGGTTAAAAGGGTGGTCACATTCCCCTGCTTTGCTAGGGGGGGGAGAGACGTACATAAAAACAGCACTTAAATGAATCATAAAACCAGAAAAAATTCAGGAAACGGCCGACAAGTGCTGCGACTGTACATCCCATGCATAAATGAACCAACGAATGAACAAATGGTTGATGGAATGCATTAAAACCATTAATATATGTACATGACGAGACGTAGAATATAAAAAGAGACCTCCCAAAAAAAAAGAAATCAGCAAAAAAAAAAAACGTTTGACGGTAACAAAGCGATGTGCGAATTATTTGTATTCCCATCTGGAAGTGGATCTCCGATCTCTTTGTGTGACTCTTGGGGATTCGGAACCGTCGATGGATTGTTACATTATTATTTGTCTGAAAGATACAAACCTTCGCCAGGTTTTCGGTCGAGTCCACCGGCGGATGTGGCCCGTTTCTTACTGCCGTCGAGTTCTCTCTCTGAAGATCTTCTTGTAAGGGGTTGCGCGGCTGTGAACATCATGACATTGGTGGTGGAGGTTGCCCTTCGGGTACCCCAGAAAGTGGAGCCGCCAGTATCGGCGGGCTCGAGCATCCGGGGCGTCGAGCTACCGAAGGCAAAGACTATGTGTGATCTCTCATTTTTTTTCTTTGCCTCGATCCGAGCCTCTCTCTCCTGATTCTTCCTCAGTATAGCCTCCCGTCTTTCTCTTTCGGCCTCCCATATCAGTCGCTTTCTTTCTTCAACCTGGTTCCGCCTGGCGATAAGAAGAAAACCTCTGTTAGCTGCTTCCTCGTCCCCTCGTTCTCTTCCCGCTTACCTATCATTGTCGCGTGACCTTAGCTCGTCTATCCTTTTCCGCCTCTCTTCTTCCCGCTGTTCTCTGAATCGCTGGGCAGCCAAAGCCTGCTGTCTAAGCTCCTCGAGCTTCCGTTGTCGCTCTTCATTCTGTCGGTCACGGACTAGCTTCACTCTGTCCGTGTCTTTGGCGCTGCCCACAGACTCTCGCCCTAAATGAACGCACACTTGAAACTCGCCTATGACTCTCTCACTCTCCCCATCTCTCTCGAGCAAGCAAACAGAAAATGAGCTAATTTCATGCGATGATGACTAGTTAGGCGAATGAAGAAAATCATATACCTTGAAGATCGTACGGGTTGTCACCGTCTAGGGAGTCCTCGTCATACAGGCTTCGACGCTTCACATCTGCAATCATAAAGGAGAAGGTCATGATTAGAATAAAATATGATGTGAACTAGGCAGCTGATTTTTATAGCCAAGTCAAGATTCTATCGTTAAAATTGGCTACTGGCAACAACCATGACACGCAACTCACCCTTAGTGAGAGAGTGCCGATTGTGTGCGGGGCCTGCTCTTTGGCTAGCCTCGTCAGGAGCGGTTCCAGCTGCAAGAGAAGAACATAGTGTTCATCTTTCACTTACGGATTGTCACAGTTTCATTCCTGATCATGTCAGTTCGTACAGCAACTGACATTTATGGGAAAAACCCATTATAAAAGGGTTGTTTCGCAATTCCTACACTTTGGGTTCATCGAGAGACTTGAGGATAGAAATTCTCGGGGTAATTCTTCATTCTAATGGTACTGAGATACTTTAAGAGGGAAATTCCGGGTGATCCTGATTGTAAGCCGTAAAAGCCTTCAGGAGTGAGATTCTGATGGTAATTAGATAAACGGCTACGGCAGAGGCTCGAAACTCTTCTCCTCTTGGTAATGAGGCTCGACGTTATTGTATCATACAGTCATTCGCAATTCTCTTCATCCACCATTCGGAGTATATAGACTTAGTTTTTGACCCTTGTTCGACCCAGGCTAGTCTTTTCCTTTTGTTGTCTTCCAGGATGTAAATGAGAGAAGTCAAGTCCTCTGAACACTTTTTGTTTTGGTAAAAGATCCTTCGTTTCGTCCCTGAGTTCGGCTACCTACGGAATTTGGGAATAATCCGAACGTGGATATCAATAAAGCGATTTTCAGCGTCATTGGAAGTTCTTTTTGGCGGCTTTAATATCGAACCGCGGTATGAAACGGCCCGTGGATCAACCTTTCGTATAATTTTGAACCGTGGTGAATTTGGATGAGGTTTTGAGAGAGGGAGAAAAGGGAGGAGGGTGAGACACGGCACCTAGCAGCCCGAAATGTCAAAGTTCACCAAGTGCTTCGCGCCAGAGCCGGTCAATAGACCGGGACACTCCAGAATCCCTTTCCTCCACCTCTCATACCTTTCCCCTTTCCTACCCTCATTTCTCAAGGTTCTGCAGTTGATGTTGAGAGATAACTGCACGAGATAAAGATAAGAAGAGTTAAGGGTTTATGGAACTAGAGGAGAAAGGATGTCCGGGACAGTAAAGGCGACGGCCGACGTGAAAGTTTATTCGGTTCTTGTACTGCACCGAACAATGTGTGCTAGCAGCGAACCGATGTCAATAGGAAAAAAATTGATCATACTTCAGGATTCTATCTCGATATCGCACAGTCTGCTGTTTAGTAATGCTCGAGTATACTGACTCGACGATCTACTGTATGTACTGAGAGTAAATCCTTTGAGATTATGGGACTTGAAGAGACTTCGAAAATCTCAAATGACTTTAAACGTCTTCACGCAATCTCAAATCTTCAAGTGTCATGGGAAATTAATAGTTCTTACTTTTTTGTTGCTGGTGTATTTCACTCCCCATTCGTCCTAAATGAAAAATGACCAAGACTATTTTTTAAGCTGATAGAATTATATACGACCAAGGTAATCACGGGTTTTTGCATCAAACTAAGCTTTGCGAAAATATACAGGCTCAGAAAAAGGTTCGCCTTCGCGTGACATCAAGTGACTCGGATATTCATGTAAATTTGAATGCATGGTTAACGCCACAGTTCGATTAAATTCTTTTTTTCTCTCGGTCATTCTGAGGATACAAGTTAATCGCTTTCTTGTATTCTTTCAATTTTTACATCGCACATTCGAACTGAAGTTCGGTTAAAGATCTCAGACATCGGATGTGGGAGAGTTTTCTTCCAACAAAGAAGTATTAGCACAGAAGCTGTACTAACAATGAATCAAATTAGCGCTAATTGACACAGCCTGCGAAAAAAAAAAGAACCGGGAGGAAGGAGAAAATGTTCGAAGGTTCGAATACCTTTCAGCGTTCGAAAAGCTTGGTAGTTTTTCCAGAACCCACTCTAGTCCCCAGCGCTAAAAGTTGAGAATAAAGAGAGGGGGAGCCTAGGAGTTAGAGTATAAGGCAACCCAAAGGAGGCTTCGAATATCGATACTCAACTCGAGTTCCTCGCTCCTCTGTGACGAATTTCGTGAAGAATATCGGGATACTCCGTTTGGCTATCGCCAAAAGTGATACAGAAAAAAAATAACTGTCCGCACTAATCTCTTAATTTATCAAGGTTCTCCGAGGCTCATTCGCGAGGCTTCCTCGATCCGAGCTTTCAAGAGGATTTGAGACTACAAGTTCAGTTTAGTCTTTTGATCCTCCTGTCCCGCGAATTGCCGGAGTAAAATCTATAAAAAAAAGAGAAAAAAGAAAGGCGAAGGCCTGGACGTGACGTTCATTTTTAACAAGATCCACTACTGTCAGTCTCTACTTTCTACTGAAGAGGCTTAGTTTGCAGAGGAAATCCTCTCTTCTGTGTAGCCTGCCTTTGTGTCAACCTGTTGAATCGTCGTCAAGTGTTGCTGCAGTCGTTCTATGACGAATAGAGTACCATCAACTCGGGATGCTTCCCTTTAATCCCTCAAAGCATGCAGCTTTTGGGGGGGGGGTCAGATTTCATGAATTTCCCAACTATCATTCAACTTGCACGATCTCGACTATCGACTCCTTTAATCTCTCAGTTAATTACAGGTGCCCAGAGAAACCTGAACTGAAACCGATTATTCCACTGAGTTATAGGATTTAATCAGTGAAGCATCCCTGCACCACGAGCACAGACTTAGGTAAGTAAGTTTCGTCAGCAAAAACCAATACACGTCCATAGTTGCTAATGCAGTTAGCGATATGGGCTTAATGCCCGCGCGTGTTTCAGGCCCTGGTTTCTTCTTCTAGTCTAGGTATATACTAGAACAGCTTCAAAGTATTCACTTTCAGTTACGTAACTCATATCACAGTTTAACGTTGTTTAGCCTTATGTAATTATATATTATACATCATGCAGGTATCAATGTTGGTAGAGCGCGGGTATTTTCGGTACGCTATCAGGCGACACGGGCTTATGTATGTATCTGAACATATTAAGCATGCTGTGTCTTGTGTTATCTCCTTGTAGGGTAGAAGGTGTCCTCCTTTCATCATATGGAAGACGATGATCATCTGCTAATACGAGTAAAGAGAAGTTCCTGAGTTACATCGAGTTGAATGAATCTCTAAAACATTTTGAGAAACGTCGGTGAAGCAGAATCAGGTCAAATACACGTTTAGACTGAAATTCACGATGATAAACGAGCAACGGTGTTATTTCATTGAACATTCTGGCTTCATCGATCGGTAGAGCTGGTTTGTCAACCCAGTTTTTGTTAATTTCTTTTGCACTGATCTTGCGAGATTGAAGAGACAGTCAAAACTACGTGTTCTTGCAACCTCATGACGGAGATCGTAAGATTTTTAGAAATGATGTCTCAGCGGCTAAGCAGCCGCAAGAAGAGACTTCGGGCTTCACTGATGCTGAAAAAAGTTAGAATTGATCGAAAACTTTTGCTAAACCTTCTGGAGCATTTCGCCTTTTTATTCAGTGCATATGGGATGATCGATGGTACCTGCATTCCTTCATGCCTTAATTTCCTCGGTTTTGGAATTCGTGACTATGGGGCTTTACCGATAAAATCGTGACAAACGGTGATAAAAGGGGGTTACTTTTGTACAAGTGTGAGACGCCTGGTACGAATCGCTCGCTCTAAAGTCGTCCTAATTTACTTCAGGGAGAGCGAAACGACTAGATAAAGATGAAAGATGGAGGTGTTGATCGTTGGTAGTTAAGTTCATTTTATTACGACTGTCTTGTCATTCCTGCACGTCATCATCGTCGCAATCACTGATATCGTCAGTGTAGATTCTGGTAATAACTTATTTTGTTAGAGCTTACTTCAGATAACTTGCAACGCAGAAGGGGACTCACAATGTCGAATAGACGTCACAGAGACGTTTTGTACCCGAAAAACATCGAGGATACACCGAAGAGATGATTAACAACATTTTTTTCCGCCGCCGTGCGTAAAGTTCGATTTTATTCAAAATAGGGAAAAAAAAGACAAAGAAAATCATTGAAATCGTGAACCCGACACACATATGTGGATGATGAGAAACTGAATTCTTAATTTTTTTTGTTAATTTTTAACATACCTACTCTCTTCCATTTGGTATTTAAAAATTCAGTAACGAGCTAATTAATTTCATGAATAAAACTGCATATTTCCACCTTCTGCACTGTATAATCTACACTCGACAACATCAGAGAACGTGCCTATGATTTTTCCATCACTTCAGGCAGGGTTGGAACACCTCGTGCACCAGCACCAGCACCAGTGCCAGTGCCAGTAGGCGGTATAGGAACAACGAAGTTCGATATAGGTCCTGCCACATTTTTGCCTTTTTTTAAACAACGATTTTATTATACTCTATTTTCTTTGCTAAGCATTACTAGACCCGCGTTTTACTGAGTCGATGCCGCTGACTTTACTCATTCGTAGAAGTTAATTGAAATCGGGTAACGACAAAATTTACATATGCGCTCGAATGAGAATCAGAAGCTGAAATATTTCTATGTATGATCGATGTAGTCAGATTTCATTTCAGTTTTAGTCCGTCCAATAATCTGACGATATCTTACTTTTGGTGGCTATCAGGTAAAAAAAATTGATTCGAAAGGTCACAATATTCTCGACGAAAAATTTACAAGTTCTCGTGTAGAATCCACCGTTTGAAAGATATGAAACTACAGGCTTGAAACCCAGGGCCTCATGGTGATTGGTGGATACCGATAGTGAAAGGGTTAAATTGTGGTCGGGTATTTTTTAGAGCGACTCAACCTTGTATACATCAAACTACTAACAATGGCCAATAAATTTTCGAGGTATAAACCAAACCTGACATTAACCCTCCCGCATGGTCCGTGTGGCATTATTGTTAATTAATGACCACTGAATCAAGCCATTATGTATGTAATTTATCAACTCTTAGATGTAGGTATGGTATCGGAGTATATAACCGTCTCACAAGAACGGAACATCGATGGTACGTCGTTTTTGCTGTCGTTATTAACACGACAGAGCTAAACGATTTCCAATTCTCACAGTGGATTATCAACTCCTTGGTATATAATGCCCATAACCTCGTGATCAGATATGATACAATTGAGCTAATTGTCAGATTCCTGTGACATTTCATACTCAGCTAAAGTGAATATGCACAAGCTATTTGTCTTGACTAGCCGGTAATTAGCTTTCTCTGTTTGATTGTTTCTGAAGGAATGACGGACCTATATACCACTGCTTGTCCCTTGGGATCAGAATGACGCACGTAGCGTCAGGATTTCAAATGGGACGTCTGTCATCCAATAAAAACGTTGGATTACAGTGTCGGGATGAAATTTAACGTGACATGCGTCATTTTGATCCCAACGGGAAAGCGTCTCTTCTCGCAAAAACTTGAAACAAATATCTAGGGCTTTTCAAACGAACACCTTACTCGACTAGATCGTTAAATCCTCGCCGATTGGATGAATCTACTTGGTTTGTACAAAAAGTTTCTTCGATGGAAATCAATGCGAGAGTTTCAAGTTACTGAAGGAGAAATGGAATATCAGAATGAACTCACCGTTCACGAACTCGATTGAAGAATGGGGGACGGAGAAGAAGAAGAAAGCTG
Source organism: Euura saliciscinereae (assembly GCA_018420115.1). NCBI lineage: Eukaryota > Metazoa > Arthropoda > Insecta > Hymenoptera > Tenthredinidae > Euura > Euura saliciscinereae. The sequence goes on from JAFFZH010012078.1 coordinate 54,846, forward strand.
CTCAGAATACAAAATACGTAAACAATGATTATCCGATTAATAAATGAAGATAAGTGAAGGAAGAAGAAAACGACGGTGAGTGAAGGAAAGAACACCAAAACTGTTCAAGAAGGAAAAATGGTTACGAACTAGTATCAAATATAATAGAGGATCAATCAATCATCCTGTGTTTAATTACAAAAATTGAAAAGGGTATAAGAGAAATAAAGAGAATATCTTGAAAAAACCATTGGCTACGAGATAGCAAAGGATGTGGGGTTCACACTGAGAACCTCGAAGAAGAAAAGGATTCAAAATATACGTAGGTACATAAAAACCATTGTTTTTGGAGTCCTATTTCCTTGGGTACATACTTATGTGCACCTAGTGCCATGCCGTAGAGATATAGCCTACTAACCCCTAACCTAGTCCTTTTCAGAAACTGATTGATGAAACTATAATGCGCAGAGACACGTCGTGAATGGGTAGAGACGAAAAAGAAGGAAGCGAAGTAGCACAGTGTTTGTGTCACATTGATGTGTAACGCTACCTGCGATGAAGTGCAAACAAAAGTGGACGAAATAAGAAGATGGAGAAGAAATAACAGTCTCGGGAATGAAAGACGAAAGACGAACTGCACCGCTGCCGACGTGCGAATATAACTTTCTCAAAGAAACTCTGCCGCATGTTGTATCCGCATTGCCGGTGTTTATGCACGTCACAAAGTTCGTTGCCAGGGTTGGGTGGTATTCCATTAGTCGATGACGCCTTCGGTAGCGCCTAAGTTTTCTCACACAAGTGAGAAAAAAAAACTTGTACAAAAAGAATAATAATTTGTACCAAGTATAATTAATGCCGTTCAAATTTCGCGTGCAACGCAACTTCTAGCGTGTGTCAGTACCTTCGTCCTCTGACGCTGACGAGTCGTCCATAGAATCCTCTGATCCCGGCGAGATAGTACCTCCACCGTGTGACGATACCGCGTGGCGTCCACGCGCCGAAGAAGAAGGACAAAGCCCTCTTCGAACATCCCTGGAGTACAGGTCAGCCCCTGGTGGCGATCTTCTTCGAGAAAAGTCCGTTGGCGTCGTGGGCCTCTTTCTGCATGCAACACACGACTATTGTATCACTTGTTTATCCCACAGAGTTATTCTTCCTCAAAACAAACAAAACAAGAAAGAAGAAGAGTAATACTGTGGGATTTAAACACTCGGTTCCGTACTCCTTGGCAGGACTGGGAGGGCAGTTCCTTCTGCACGTGGTGTCGTCATTGGCCTGGTTCTTCTTCTGGTTCGAGTAGTTAGGTTTTGGTTCCTTGGCGGGAGAAGATGGTGGCGAATTCGGCGGCGACGGCGATGGACTGGGGCTCGCTGATCGTCCGGAACTGTAGCACACCGCAGCCTTCCTAAGCGTCTCCCGGCACAACTCGGAGAACATGTCTTACACCCCATGGCCGGCCTAGAGGCCAACCCACCCCACTCAGTGCACTACACCCCGATCCGCGCCTGCTTCACAATTGCCTGTGCGTGTGTCCTGCAAGAATCCTCCGACATAATTGGGATTCAATCTTGCGCACCAGAATTGGAAGACCTTGGTTTTTTTTTTGTTTTTTTTTTTATCAGAGTATGTTTTTTGGCGGGAAAGGTGCGTCACAAGCCGACGGAGAAGAGCCTCGTGTTCGGTTGCGCCTCGGCCATGTCGTCCGTGGTCTTCGACTGAGGCATTCGCACTAAGTTCCAAGTTCCATCGCTCGCACTGCGGAGCTGAAGGTTCCAGATGGCGACACCGTCGCTTAGGGACGCTGTTGCATCGATCAGTTGCGCGCCGTTTGGAGCAACGGTGGGTTTTCAGCTGGTACTCGAGAGGCGAGGGTGAGGGTTCGTTTTCTCGAGTCAGAAGGTCGGCCAGTTTCTACACTAGTGTATAAATTCTCATTCCTCATGGATTTATCACACTTCACCCTCGTAGATTCCTATTTATTCTCACCATGGATACCGTTCGAAAAGTCAAAATTTGGTTTCACAAATTTTGGCTTACTCACAAGGAACTTGTCTTTTCTCTTTGTACGGCCTGAGGTAACACAGTGTATACAGTAGTCCAGCCACTACTGTTTTCATTGCTGCAGTTTCCCTTCTGTTTTCACATCTACCGCATTATCAAAGAAATTTGCAACTGTGGTCGCGCGGGATCGTCCATTCCTGAGGCTTGTTGAAGCTTTTTTTTCGTTTCGAAGGCCATCGCGTTTTTCCTCCGATGGATAAAATTGAAGTCCGATAATTCAATTCTTCGGCTCAATTGGGAAAGATTCGTTTCCCCCGAAGTTTCGCCGATGGTAGACCGGTGTCTGTTGAATTCTTCCGCTATTTGATTTAGAAAATTCACTGTCGATAATTTCATCTCGAGTTAATTGCCCGATGAATTATTTCCGGTGTTTGATTGGCCTAACGATCTTCGGCCGAATGATTCTCTGATAGGTTGGATCTTTCTTTACACCCAATTTAACGACATCTCTATAGACCATTGTAATCATTACTCTTGGAGAGATTTCGTGAATCGAATGAGGAGAGAGGACGCAATGTAAAATTCACCATGGGGAGACTAACGCACTGCAAACATACGTTTATGAGGAAGGAGAACTTTGTGAATCAAATTGCTACACATAATTTCGAGACGGTCTGGGGCAGCACCGAAAATTCGCAAAATAAATGGGATCGGGAGAAGAAAGGAGGAAGAGCTAGTAGCTAAATTCCGAATAGTTTTTTTACTGTAAACATTTCTTCGCCTTCTCCCTTTTTCATCAAATTGGAAATTGCGCTGCAACGGAATATTGAATACCCTGCAGCTACGACGCCTATCTGAAGTACTAACTAAAGCCGGAGGCAGGGTAGCGCAGAGATCGATATTAGGCAATAAGAGGAAACGCGTTAGTGGGTTCAAAGCTTCCGATTCTCCTCAGATCGTTTCTATTCATTAATTTTCACGGCTTCAATATTAGGGAGCTATAACTCGATGAATTCTTTGCCAGATACAAAATATCTGATTTGTTAGAAATTTAGTGGCGTAGACAAATCATCTACAAAGAATTTTCCAAATACGCCCACATCCAGAGAACATTTTTTTTTTATTTACTAACAGCAAACTCTGAATTACAGTATTATCGATTCTTTAGTGGTCCACATTTTTTTTTTCATTGTTTCATCTTTCTTCTGGTAAGTGTTCATTTTCTAGTGGAGGGATGACATTCTCTGTAGAAAGATTTGTGAAAAAGGAAAAACTAGGGAGCCAAAAACGAAAGGAAAAAAATCTCGCCTCGCAATTTCAAAAGGTCAAATGCCAATCGTGTGAACGAGGGGCCATTCTGCCCCAGGCTGCAACCATGCTATCGCCGGTAGCCCATCAGCACGGACTCAACCGTGATAGAGTCGCGTTGTTTCGTCGTCATATCCCGAAGGGTTGGAGGGTTTGAGGGTTGAGATGGGATTTTCAGATTCACAAGCCGATGCGCAAGAATATAAATTTGTACCGTAAACATGTACTACATGTCACGAGAGTTGAATTTTTTCTACGAATTTGGGATTCTAAACAAATTCAGGAAAATAAATCACGAAGCTAATTGATTAGAATGCTAAATTTAATGGAACAGAATAATCTAGTGTCGATAATGTCAATCCATTCACGAGGTTTTGGATTATATTTTTGATGGGATAAATTGATGGGATCAGTGTTGCCTTTGTGCAGGTTGCTATATCTCCTATTTCTGAACAATAGGATAGTTCAGGATTTAGGTTTTATACTTAAAGAATTTACTTCGATTAGGTGCTCCGCTCAGCATCTATCTGCAGTGCACCGAGAATAAGTAGATATAACATGGATGAAAGGGGTTATAGAGTTCCATCTGCATGTCCTCCGCCCCATACTATCTGCGCAGAATTGAGAATAGGCATCGAACCGTAAATCTGGATGAGGGCCAGGGCAATATTTTGATGAAAAGAAAAGATTTCCTTATGTATGCCTACCTACTTCATCCTCATTTCTGTTCTATATTTCAAAGGCCAATTCTTCTTTAAGCCAATATACTTCAAGCTGTCCAGCTTGCCCTAGAGGAAGGTGGACTGAATACAAACGCCTTCTGATGAAAAATCACCCAGTTTTCCAAAATCATAGTTTAATGTTTTCTTTACCGAAATAGTTAATAAGAAGTTCTTCAAAATTTATATCAAAACCAAAATCGATAAAGATTGCTATAGTGAAATATTTTGACCCTCAGCAATGCGAACAGTGTTTTTTTTTATGTTATGGTTGAAAATTGCTAGTTTTAAAGTTAAGTAAACGTTTCATTACCAGAATCCCGGACTCGAGACCTTCGGACAATGTTTACACTCCTTGAAATCGATTCGTGTATACGCTCTAGTGAATTGAAATCTACTAGCCCAAAGTAGGATCGCAGTATTAGTAGTAGTAGAATACGTGCACTTGTTCACATGTACAGAGCTCGTCGTAGCGTCGCTAACTCCAGTTAATCTCATCTCTCCGCCTTCTCGAGTCCCCCTATCTTTTTGTTCTACTCATTGCTACACTCTATTCTCTTTCCAAAAACTTTCCACTAAGTATCAGACCGTGGTCTGGAATCCTCGAGGTACCATCAGGTTTGGGGGAGGGTGATCGCTCAAACCCTCAAAACTCTAGCTGCTATCGATTCAAGTTGGCTACTTTTCAATTCCATGTTAAAATATCAGCAGACGGGGAACGAGAGACGCTTCATAAGAATCCCTTATCAGTCGGAACGCAGAGTTTTGCGGCTCATCGTCAGTTAATATAATTAATATCGCTTTAGAAAGCGTTGAGAACAGTTTTCTTTCTTCGAGATTTAAGAATACAGACGCAAGAGAATAAAAAATGAAATGATATCAGCTAATTGGCTAAGCAGCTTGATTGTAGTTTTATATCGTCAACTTCGATTACGATAATTAAAAATACTAGTACAGTAACGAATGCGCACCGTTGGTTGGGCTCGCTCGTGGGTAGACTAAATAACTTATGTCTAAAACTTGTACATCCGTGATATCAAACCCTCAACTTTATAAATTATTTGTAATCCGTCACATGATGGGTTTACATTGGAGAACCAGTTTGCAGAAGAATTTTGTATAGTCTACAAGCACATTGTCCTTATTGAAAAAGTTAGCCGACGAGATTTTCATTCTGTCGGGGTTTTTTTTTCCAGTATTTTCAGTTATTTTTTCTTGCCCATGTGTGCACATGTCTAGGGATCAGGGTTAGGAGTTAGGGTGAACCTAGGAACACGACTGACCGAAAAGTGGAAGAAATAGGAAGCCAGTTGGTCCGGTTCCAACCGCTTTCAAACCACTGATTTATCGTCAATGAGGCGAGCCTTTAGCCTTTCTATCTATTACTCTTTTCCCTGTTTCTTCATTTCCCACTCTCCAAACTCAGAAGAAGAATCTTGGTAAAAAAGTCACTATTTATAGACCCCAAGCAGTCAAAAAGTAAAACAGGATGAAAAAATATACACACGAAGGTAAAGATAAAGGGAATGTAAGGCTGAACCAGGGATTTATTTTCGATCTTTCTATCATTGATGTGGATACCGCACTAAACGTGGAAGCGGAGGAAGGAAATTCCCTTAGTAGTAAAGAAGATCCGTCATCATTTAAGCCGTTGGTATCACCTTTTCGTCTTTGTTGTTGCTTTACTGTTCATTTCTTTAGAAGGAAGCTAATGTATATATATATAATGTTGTAACGAACGAACCGCTGAAGGGAAATGCGATACAAATATCATAAAAGAACAATCACCTCACAAAGGATCTTATTCGTATTATAAAAATAATTTGGAATATTTTCCAAAGCGGCTTTTTTCACTCGCGGATCACAGCTGTGATGAATACTTGCAATGTTTCCAATGATTTCATGAGATTACAGGCGATGAAACGTTGACAAATTTGTGATGAGATGAATCCGTTTGCATGTACCTGCCATCATATCCTCGTTCGATAAAATGTACCAACTAACAAACCGTGAATATGTGAAGCAGATTTCGTGCACCAGATCTTTTCAGAAAAGCTCTCTCAACTTCTTCCACGTACTTTTTTTTCTACACATGTTCATTACGAAAGCAGAAATGATATTTTGACTCTACGCTTTTATATGAGGAACGATGATACCCACATTTGGTATAAGCAGCCATAACCCTATAGCTAACCTACCGTGAGGTAGCCCACCTATTATAGTGGTGAATAATGTCGCTCAGTGAGGAGTGTGATATGAGCTTTGACTAACCCGCGAACAATGAAGAACAATGCCCAGGGTATTAGATACACAAATGAAAAGGACCAGGACTGGGATTCCAGACTCTCCAGTCTCCAGTGTTGAATCCAACTCTCGTGATCCAAATTCCTCGGCTGGCTGGTGCGTCCCCCCAGTAGAATCAACTCGCAGAGCTTTCCTTTCAGCCTCACCAGAGCACCACACCAAAAGCTCCGAGGTAGTAGTAATATTCTCTCATACCGCTATCTCCATTCCTCCAGCATAGCAGAATATCAGAATATCTTCCGCACCAGTAGCAAGGAGGAGCCTGGAGGGTGAGGTGGTGAATGAATTTCCACGGCCTACTAGACGCGTATGAAGTGAAATAATCAACGCCCACGCAACCCCAGGAACGAATAAAAAAGCGATTTTTCTTCTTTCGACCGAGGAAGCTGTTCCGATAATAACGCACAGATTTGATATTCAACATTAGTGTTTAATTCGTTAAATTCGTTAGTCAGTGTCGAAATATGAAAAATTCGACCTAAAAAATTCTTCGATTCTGGATTCTTGGTCCCACGATTGTTTGAACGCGATACTTCTCGGATACTTCAATATGACATTTACACAAAAGAGTCCAAAAACAACTCACTTCACCTCAAGTGATAGATAGAAGTGCTCGTAGGAGCCTTTGTGTAGGACCGCTAAAAGATGTATTGTTCTTGTATATGAAGGAGACAAAAAGAAGTGGGTCATTCATCGAGAACCGGAAATGTGAGAATGCTTTTCTAGCTATTTTCTAGCTATGATCAGTCATAACAGACAACGAAATCGCTTCTGTAATGAGTTTCTAGCAATAAAACTTTGACGCACGGCATATGGTCAGGTGGTAAATGACTGAGCGATCAAAGTGACGCGTCTTTGTCGGGCTGTCGTACTGCATTTAGATATTTGATAAAAGTTTTAAAAATAACTTTGAAGAAAAATGACCTTCGTAGAAGTGGACCTTTCTAGTGACTCGATGCCTGCTGTTGGTCTTCTCATTCACCGGAAGATCGTGTGGTCCCAAATTTTCACGGGACAATGAGCTGACCAGAATTCCACGAAGTGTGGCTAAAGTGCTGCTGGGTATTCCCCTGTCCATCTCGTCCGCTGTACCCATTACTCTTTTTGCACTTCCCGATAGGTTTCAGATAGGATGTCGACGCGTTCAACGTTCATCGATTTCAATTAGACCGTTATCACCACTTTTTTTTAATGTTTGCCTTCTGACTTCCTGGCTGCTTCACCCTTACTCTCTCAAAGGTAAAGGTGAAGACTGAGGTCACGGTTCGGGTTCGGAACCGGAAGCACTGTCACGTTTGGCTAACATAACACGAGACTTTTCACTTCTACCGTTTTGGTTATTTTATGCTTTGTACAGACACTTTCGCACTTTATTTAATCATGGTGGAACATCATCTAGAGACATAAGCGAGGAGTTAATCACTTTGGAAGTGCATTCTGAAGTCTTGTATGATCCACGTCAAGTCTATTGAAGTATCATGGAATAAGTTTGATGAAAGTTCTAAAGATCATTTGATTTTTATGCAATCCTATGAAGTCTAATGAAATCTTTTACAATCCGATGATCCATCAAGTTCCGTAAAATTCCCAGGATACTTCAAAGTGATCAACCCCTCAAACATTTAAAACTTCAAATCGCAAACCGCATGAATTCTACCAAATGGAGTTTCAAACCAATGCCAGGTATCAAGGTCAATATTTCCTCCATCCTCAACCATAAAAGCTTTTTGAACAAAAAAACCTGATCATTCATTCGAAATTTCTTATGGGTGTTACATCAATCCGTCAGACATTTGAGAACCGTTTAAATACGGAATTACGCAGCTTTGTGACAGTACGGTCTCACTGGTCACGCATACTGTCCAGTCAATAAAACTGTGTATCGCAGCGACGCTGAATGTTAATTTCTGCGAGTGTATTTTTGGATAATTAGAAGGGTGGAAGGGTGACAATTCCTTCTTCCGGATAAACAAGCAGAATTTGAAAAAAAAAATAGCTTTCCTCTCGCTGCATGGCGAGGTAAGAGCAATGAAAAAATCGAGTTTCTGCCAAGCCAGCCATGCTGTAGGCGATGTAAATGAGGAATAGGAACCCCACGTACATAAGGTCACGTGCCCGACGCCCATTGCTCGAATGTCACGCTGAATTATAATCATTACGACTTGGAAAAACAAGGTGCGAAACGAGATAAAGTCTCTACTATGGAGCATTGGTTACGTAGACGACCTTGCCTCGACCAAGAGCTAAAAAAATGTAGGTGGAAGTAGCTGGTACCTCGGTAACGACAACAACGATCATTATTGTCATTAGACTGACAAAGGAATGAGAGAATGGAAAGAAAAGAGGAAAGACAAAATAGACAAAATAGAACATGGAATTTGTGTTGAAAGGTTTTGAGGTGCAATACACATGTATCAGTGCGAAGAGTATATTGTGCTGTGTGTTTTATGTTCGAAATCCACATGCCCAGAAGAAACGAACGTTTATAATGATGACGGTTGATCAAAGAATGACATGGGTGCGCCAAAGCTATCATAGAGAGACAGTGAGAGAGAGAGAGATTTGAGACTTAAAAACTTGAAGTACTGCTACGTGAATGTACAGGGTGTTTCGTCTTAAATGTGTCGTTCCAATATTTCGACAACCTAGAACAGTCGCATTAAGAATTTGTTCAAAATGAAAGACATGAGAATCGTTGTGTCTTAGATTTTTTATCAAGGTTAATTCAGGCGTATTTGAATGTAAGCGGTATTCATGGTAATCGTTCAAAAGTACCGCCTCTCGTAACCACGTCGATACACGTGACCCATGTCCCCTTCAAAACTGAATCACTTTGCTCAAAACTTAATTGCGAACTTTGATCGTATTTCGAAAAATCATAGCGATTCGTTCAATACGCGGCACCCTGTTGATACTACACTTAGTTAAGTGAATTCATTTATGAATATGTCAATGAGAACTGTGACGGTGGATTGGCGAGTCTCCCCATCTCTGTCTCTATTTTCTCCAAAGGACTAGGCTCGATTAGCACTCTTCGAACGTAAGGACCTAATCCAACCAGGTTGAGAATGCGACTAGTTTGTCAACTAGACAAACTCGAGAAGCAATTATTCCAGGGATAACGTTTAAATGCTGCATACCTCATGTCTCAGTGTATGTGAAACACCTGAGCGTTAACCCTGGGTTACTATTCACGTAATTTAACCCACGTTTATATACAAGCGGACAACGAACTAACAATTAATCTACGCTCGAAAATTTTCTTGAATGGTCGGGCAATACGTTGAGAGAAAGGTTCAATTCAGTCCTATTCTAATAGATAGTTGATACTGATAGAACTTGTAATAGACGGTGAAAATAAACTAGCTGAGTTTTATTCGCAGTTGATGAAGATCGATAATGAATCGACGATGATATCTGAGGTCAATGAAATGTCTGCGAGAAATTGCAGACTGCTTCCAAACAAATGTTCCTACTTTTCCCGCTCTGTCTGAAACTCCCTTTGGTAGAGTCGACTGATAAAAGGCACTAATCGACTAATGCATCATTTTCTCAGAACCTGATCGACTGGAATAACGTTTCCTTAAACCAGATCCAGAATCCAGTTAAACCAACTTTTACGAAGATTGAATATAGATTGTATTCTGCGTTCCACATTGTTACCAACCATATGTTGAGGATCTCTTTATTAATGCCGAAACTGTAACATGACGTGACACTCTGACTAATTGTCGCGTTTCGCGATTGGAACGTATTTTGTGGAGCACATTAACCAATAGCACCAACACTGACAGGTAGGCTGTGTTCAATCTAAGCCATAGCTTTATTAACACACTCAACACACTCGTATCACAGACTAGTCACTGCTGATCATTGGTGAACGTAATCCAAGGCAAAATACAACATCAGTGTCTGCTGCCAGTGCACAACTGTAGAGCACATATCAGAGGATCATTCAAACCTTCTTTTCAACAGGAAGAAAAAATCTGTGTGAAATTTTGGCTAGATGAAATACAGGGACAATTAACACTGTCTCGGATATGAGACCACTTCATAAAACTGCTACAATGGACATAGAAAAGAGACTGAAGTCAGTCAGTCGATTGATCTAACGGTAATGTCTCTTCACGCTTTGTGTTCACTGCGCGTCTTTCCTTCTTCACAAATTTCCTTCTGTCTTTTCGTCACAATTTTCCATGTCTAAGAAACGTTGTTGAAAAACGTCTACCGGCATTACTCGCAGACGAGACACTGGGGGGCTCACCTACCTCGAGGCCGTCGCGTCGTGACGCCTGTCGCCTTAGCTGGATCATGAGCCAACACATAAGACACAAGACAGAACCCACAACGTTGGGATTGGCAGAGAGTGTTGTGTGTCAGCATAACGTTGAGTACAGGTAGGCTCTTAACCAACTATAGTTACATCAGAAGTGGGGAGTAGCTATAGGTGGGAGAGTTAAGGCAGATACAGGCAACGATTCCTCAGTGCCTTGACTGAGCGATCGGCATAGTATAGCAGTACAGGTACCAATGTACAGTAATGAAGACCTGTCTATAGCTTATGACCCGCTATGAGAAAGTGTGGATCTTCTGTCTTCCATGACCCTTTAAGGAAGCATTTACTCTTCCTTGAGCATCAATTCGTTGGAAGACTTCTGTTTCTAGAATTTGGAAGCGTTTTAGATTATTTTCCCACTTCTGACTTTAGTTTCGGTTACAGATCAGCAGGATAAAAGGGAGAAGACAGTATAAGTTAATGACGCTTGGTGATGACCAATTAGTTGAGAATTCATGATCGTTTATATGTATATTGCTGCAGTGAGAGGCAGGAGAAATCGAAAAATCTTCTGTAGTTATCTTCAGACACTGGGAGTCGATAGGGAAATTACTACACCGGTAGTCGAGACACGGCAATGAGACTTACTTTCCATTTTCACACTTTCGTAACCACAGGGTATAATCGGGATATGATAAAAAAATCACTTGGTAATTGAGGCCGATTTTATCTTCCTAAAGGACTAGAATAAGTCACCATATATCGATTCATGTCACCATAGCTACGTGATTATTATTCAGCCTCGTTACAAGCTGTGATTTTGGGGTATGCGATAAGGAATCTAGTGAAGTCACATTCTTTGAAACAAGAAGCAGAAATCATGACCATTTCACTTTTACTCTCAATCTGTACTGTAACTAAACAGTGTTCTAGTATCGCAGTTATACTGAGTAAAAATAAACGACATTCCATTCCATTCAAGGATGGATCAGCTGGTGAGTTCCAGCTGTTCAAAGTCGGACGGCCAAAACAGCCAGCAGCGAGATTCTGTTCAACGTGATAAGAGAAGAGAAGAAATACTGGCAAAGAGAGATAGAGAGATACTGCCTTGGGTTATGTGTGCAAAGTGTGTTTAGTTTGTTTTATTTCTTTATGGCGTGATCGCATTAGGTGTAGTTGTGTCATTTGTGTAAGGAGGGAGAGTCGGGCTGGTTTGTTAACTAAAAACTTGCGATCATCTCTCTCGACGCTGGTTATGACGCTGATGGAAAAAGCCGATCGTCAGGATTGTGTGGAACGCGTATATACTTGGGTTTCAAGGTGTGTCTGAACGCTTAATAGATATAGTCGATCGCAACCCGATGACGAAGCGCTTGTCGCCAGACTGGTGTTGGTACTCGTGCTTCCACCACAGCACCGCATTCCTTTCCACTGATTTGTAATCGTCATCGTCGTCATCGAGTACTTTCAGTTGCTCTGATCATCAGTGGTTCCAGTCATAATATTTATCAATCCTTTCTTTTGTTTCAGGTTTGTGCATCGTCCTTGTTCCATTAGAACTCGGAACATTACTCATATTTAGTTTAAGAGAGAGAGAGTATTCAGGTGGACACTACCCACATTTTCAATGGCTGCCTATCCTCCACCTTGATTATGCTACTATATATGTATACAAAGAACAGTAAACGAGGCGTCTGTGATAATTTGTCGACGAGTATAATTCATACAGCTATCACTTTTTTGACTCGCCCACTTGTTACAGACAGTCGTGCGATGATGTAATCCTATCAACCAAACAAGGCTGTTCGAGATTTACCAGTCTACGTCATTAAGATCATGATCAAGTTTTGACACTATCTGAAGATCAATCCATAATTCGAATTTGTCTCATTGTCAGTGATGTTACCAAGCACGGTCTATGATTCGAGTTTCCCCGTGTGACCGTAATCCAGTAGCACATCGGTTCCAGATTGGAGCCAGAATATCAATTCAATATAGTAAAAACAAAAACAAACAAAAAAAAAAAGCTGGTCGGCCTTTGAATCTCCAGCTTTTTTTTGTGCTCAAAAAGATAATATCTATTTGAATTTCAGGGATTTGAAGGATAAATTCGTGATCGGCGACCCCAAAAGCCTACGGGTACCAATTTCATTAAAGATCCCGAGGTTTTCAGTTTTTTTTTTTATTTTTATCGAGACAGTAGATTTTGAAATTTACTTCAAATTCGTGTTCGGCGACTCGAAGAACCATCTGGTACCAATTTCCATTCCAATCCGTTCATCCGTTTTCAAAATATCATCGGACATAAAAATTGGTCACACAATAACTTCGCTCTTTCTGTGAAAACAGAAGAACGAGAAGTTGAAAAGAAGCATATGTAATGATTCTTTTTTTTTTGAAGCTATGTAAGCGGATCCGATGTCGAAGACGTGTGATTCAAAATGGCAGATCATACATTGCAGTATGGATTATTAGTTTCTTTACTTGTTTTATTGTAGTATCTCGATTGCATTTCTTTAACTTCGATTTCTGTTTACTTTTTCATTTAATGTAATGTTTACGTTGCTCTCTCGTGTACCTATGCAGTGATCACATTCGATTTCGCATACCTGTATATCTATTCAGACATCCAGAATACAAACCGACCTCTTCGTATGTTATCATCTTTATATTTTTGATTCGATATAGCATTACGGTATGGTTACGCAAGGGCCCGTCTCGGGGTATGGGGGGCGGACTGGAGGGTGACGTCATCGCGACGCAACGTTTCGTGTTTCACCGGTCTCTGCCGATCCCGGTCGGCCTTGCAATGCCATCAATAACACAGACGAACGGCTGTGCCAGTGATTCTGCTGCCTCCTACTCCACTCCTACTCTTCGTCCTCCTGCTCATGCTCCTACTCTGCCTCCTCTCCGAAGAGCTCGTTGCACTTGGACCATAATCCCGGGATTCGGTTGCCAATATCCAAGACCCATCCATCTATCCAAAACCGAACTAAAGCCAACTAAAGCAAACTCGAACCGACGAACCTATTGATTATATGACTGTCAGTCAGTACAGCTGCTCGCATCTAGATCGAAGCTATGCTGGAATTGATGTGTCTTTCAAACCCGCCATTTCGCAATTTTTTCGCCTTTTAGCCGTAACATATAGCACAGGGCGAAGAAGTGAATAGTAAAAAACGTTGGAAAACAAGAACATGAGATGTGTGAACTAGTGTTATTTTCTCGTTTTCATTGCCATATTACTGCAAAAGAGATCGCTGCTGATGTTTCGAACTCATTGTCAGATACTTGGGCTTCACTCCCCCGTCCTTATCAACATCTGACCGTTCGACTGTTAACTATAGTTTCAGCTTGATTGACGAAAAAGACGGAAAGGACGAAAGCGTGGATAGACTCGGACTGGTTAGTTGCGTTTTGATCAAATTTCTGATGTTAATTATCCGATCCATCTGAAACTAATCACTTCCGAGTCTTCAATAATGAGTATGCACAGTAATGGTACAAGAAATCTGCTGCAAGGTTTTGTGTGACGTTTGCGGTGAATATGAATGATGATATCGTTATTGGATAAGAAAAATTTAAAATAAAGCAAAAAATGTACAGTAAATTGGTTCTGATGATGTGGACAGTGTCGAAATCGGTATTGATATTGTCCATGGAGTGCTGACTACCTATAAATTGTGTTCGCCAGAGTGTCTATAACTCAGATATGGAAACAACCTTCTCCCTGGAGAAAGAAATTCCGAGTTATTTTTCATCGGCAAGTTTTAGTGTCACATCTTTCGAGATGTTGAAATCTATGTACCATGTTGGGGTTGTGATCTTGTACAATAGAATTTTGTATTATAGATACTTTTGTAAGAATTCTTAAATCCCGTGCATTATTGTTTTTCTTTGTTCCTCAAGAATTATTCACGTTTAGTGATATCGACTTGGGCCTGAGATAAGAAAGATCGGAATAGCTTGGGTTAGAAAATATTTTTTTCAGGCATAGGCATTTAACGTCTGTTTTCGGTCGGAAAAGTGGCAGTTTATACAACTATAACTTCAGAAAAGCCTGTTTTCGGTTCGGAGTGGCACCGCTCATGCGTAGCCAGCAGCTATAGAAAGAAGCTTTTTGTCTTAACCTCGGAATCGAGGTATTCTCTTTCCCTTTTTGATCATGTGTAATCCCCAAAAAATCGTATTTGCCACTAGCCAGTTTCCACTAGCTTTTTAAAAGTTTCAGTTCTCATTAAAACTGGAAAATCTTTGAGCTCCTTAACTCGGACGGTATATACAGTGAGGTATAACGAAGTTCAGGAAAAAAATCTCTCTAAATTAATGAAAACGTTGCCTCGTAGCAGGTGCACAACGATATAGAGTACGGTTACTGTGAGTCGATATAGAAGTACTGTACGTAGGCGTAATATGCGCATTCAACGATAAGTATGTCTACGCTTAAGAAGGAAAGAGAAAAATAAATTCAGAGGAATAAAAAGAATGTAAAAACGAGGAAGTTGAGGAAGTAGCGTAGAGGAAAAAAATAAGTATCAAAATATTGGATGCTATAAATCTAACGAGTAGAACCACGATGCTGTTTGTAGCTACAGGGTGACCGTTTTGAAACGTATCATATATTCAGTGGAATGTGAAATGAAAATTTGAAAATCAATGGTAACGAAGTGCACTATAGACTGAATGTAAAAAAATGCACTACGATATGCCCTGTCATTTTGAAGTGAACAATTCCGAAAGTTTGTATAGGTTAAGCGAGTTTTGTATGGAAAACAGAAAAACTACCGAACCAATATTTTTTAGGCTCGCACGATAAAAACATTGTTTCGAACGCATTAGATAGAAATCTCTATTTGCGGAGTGAATTTATGCGGGTAGAAGTTGACATTTGACTGTTCAGTTGAATAGGTTACATTTGCCATTCGATTCTTAAAAAAATAGTCTTGATATGAATCTTCATGTGTAGAAATAATGTTCATTATCAACTGTTGTTTTATATCGTGTGATAATTTGACAGTATTTATTCATTTACCAATGAAGTGGGGCCTTGTTGAGAGAATCTACCCGGCCCTATGGAATTGAACACATGTTATGGTACGAGTAGATGCATGTACGCAAACTGTGAAGCGTGAAAATATTATACGAGATTTTTCAAGTCAGAGGTGTTCCGGAGCGAGAGAAAGAAAAAGGAACAGAAATAGAGTTGTTCAAAAGAAAACGTTTCAGATGCGGGTACACATTTTACATAGAGTAAGAATGTTTCTGAAAACATTTTAAAACAGAATGCAACATCTCATTCAAATATTTTCATCGCTCGCTTTTTTTTTATTGAAATCTATAGCCAGTATATATCGTGTTATCAGATAGAAGGAAAATATGTAACAGAAGGATGAAACAGAAGAGAGGTAGATGAGACTGTGCCTGAAATAACCAGAACCGCAGTGATTGGAAATCGGAAAGCGTTGCAGGTTCGGCAATATCAAGCGATGCGTATTAATCTCCAATGTTTCGTTTTTTTCGTTCGACTATTTGGGATATTTTTGACCGTCCATCAGATCGTTCTGGTGTTTTGATCTGTTTTTTGTTTTTAGTTATTATTTTTCTAATAATTTCGATTTTGCAGAAGTTTTTCGCCTCGAATGGTTGACGGATCGGATTCAGACAATTATTCCAACATTTTATGACAGTGACACGTTTTCAAACTATCAAGTATACCGCGCGACCGTAAACCTAGTACAAAGACCGCCATTTTGTATCATGTAAAGTAATCAAATTTTCTAACCGTCAGAGTTTATCCACTTCGTAACTTCAACTCGGATGGTTCCGTCGAACTGTGCGAGAACCAAATCAAAACGTTTTTTTTCACATTTTAGAGCACTGAACAAATTCAAAACCACTCAAACCCAGTTCTCTCATCCAACCTAACCTACTACGAACGACGATTTATATATTGAACTGCGGTGAAGAACTTGCGCCATTTTATTTTCCCTGTATATTAGTTCAAGTAGCAGTGTTAGAACGGCCGATGCGTTTACAAAAACGGTATTTTAGTATTAACCTAACATAACCTAACCTAGCCTGACTCAACTAAACACATGTCTAGCTGGTATAGAGCATAACGTATAATCTAGATATGTGTTTCACAACTGAACAATTAACAAACGTGTGTGTGTGTGTATATACATATATATATATAACCGTAGAATAATGATAGACGAGAAAATGGTTGAAGAAGAATAATATCCTACCCGCTCTGCTCGTTAAATAACAGTAAATTCGATGCAATTAGTGTGTGAAATAATAATAGGAAGAAGAATAAGAAGTTGTTTTTAGGCCAGTGCATACGTTGTACACGTACATAAAGTCGTACCTCACAAAAACAACGACTAGTAACTAACGTCTACCTCACGTAGAGCGTTAAATGAAAGGCGTATCACGCCAAGTATTAAGGAAAAAAATAAACAACAAGTATACGACAAGAGCTGTCGACGGGTGTAAGGAAGGAAGGAAATAAACTTAATCCCGTTAATTGCGGACTGTATATACACAGGGTGTTCTGTATCAAACGAGTCTCTGCAATATTAAAAAAAAAAAAAAAACGTTCTGGTTCCGAACGGGACGGGGGTCACTGGTATTGCAGTATGATTCCAGAAGGCACCAATGATTTCACAAATGAGACCTCTTCTACGATCCCACAAATGCCAGTGATCCATGCCCTCCCATAAACCAATGTAGGTGAAGTTCCGATCGATCAAACGCGCGAAAATTCTTATGAGACTTTCTAAGTCTAAATGCGGCCCTGCACATGCCCCCACTTTGTGCCCCAAGCAGATGAGTCGCAAGCGGTTCTCAATGCCCCAACAATTCTTATTCTGAAATTCATTATAAATCGAAACTCGATTTTAGAAATAAAAACCGTATCCTTAACCCCACCGGACAACATCCCCCGACTCACCCCTACTAACTAACTCGGACACTACACTTAGTGCCCCGCCAATTCTTTTTCTAAAATTCATTAAAATCGAAACT
>JAFFZH010012079.1:0-14029 GCA_018420115.1 Euura saliciscinereae
TATGGTACGTGTGTACGGTTGCCCGCTTCAGGCGCACCAAGTGGCCAGTGTCCAGGGTTACTCACGGTATGTGAGCTGTAGAGATCTTCGGTTATAGTAAAATAACTTTCAATTTGTTTTTGTATCGTATAATAATAGCGGATTGAAATGGTTTCCGACCATTGCGTAAGCATACAAGTCACTTACAGGATCGTTGAAGGGCTTCCCCAATCTCCATTAACACTAATTGAATAATCTATCCGTTGAAAGTATTGATCTAATCGAGTCAAGGTTTAATGCAGCTAATTCAATAAGAAGTTCATGGGTCTTGCATTGAACTTTACCTCAAGTTCCTTGAGAGACTAATTCCGATAGAATTTTATTGATTGGGTGCAATTGCAAAAGATGCTCAACAATTTCCATTCCTACCCTACAGTTCGGCGCGTCATACCGTATCGTATTTCGTTTGAAATCTTCCCTGTACGCTAAGTCTCAAGAATAAGTAACTAAATTTAGTGTAACTAAACCAGGGTGTCTAACTCCTTGAAAAACCTGGAAGGCTTGGAATTCACTGAGGGAATTTTTCTATAAGAGTGATCAATTTTTGAAATATTTGTCAATTTAAAACCAGTATTAAATTGCCCGAAAAAATCCTCTGCCGAGAGTGGTCCCCGAAAGAAAAATCTTATCTCGATACACCTGGAAAGATTCCTCAAATCACCTGGAATATGCTGGGATTCTCAGGGAATCTCAGATCCTGTCTTGAGTAGACACCCTGTAAACCATTATCAAAGAGTTACCCTAGTGTACGCTGTACCCCTGCCCTGTAACTTGTAGTAACGCCACCTTCGTACGCTTCCTATTATTCGCAGGCCCACAAAAGGAGGCTACAACAGCTAGAGAATTTATTCTCAGGATGTTTGTTGACCTTAATCCAGATGCCGAGAAGATTATTTATTCCCACTTCACATGCGCAACAGGTGAGCTTACTCGATGTTGCTAACCCTGCTGAAACAATCCAAATTGCATGCGCCTGCAAATTTATTGCTTCTTTGAAGACGCCTTTACATTTAATTTGCAATATTCTATCTGCTCATTGTTCGTTGACACCGGTCTGCATTACGTCAGACCAGTGCTCAGGCTCTGGTAATTCGTCAGACTCATTTTTAACGTGCTACAAGTTTTTCAACACATTGTGATTTACCATGGAGTTCCATTTTTTCGCTGAAAGTCGATGATTTATCTTCTTTTCACGCGTCATTAAGAATGTAGTCTGGGCGGTTAACAGTATTATATTGCATTATTCTTCATTTGTTTTTAACATCTGTGTGTTCTGTCTTGCATGCTTCATACACGGGACGCTAAACAGACACAGAGAACATCAAACTTGTATTTTGCGCAGTAAAGGATACGATTATGCAAAGTGCTCTCAAGGAGTTTAATCTCGCGTAAACCACCAGCGGCTTCTTCCAAGAGTTCGAGATTTTTTCGTAGAAATTGAAAGAATATCAACCATATTGTCATTTACTTCATACAGTATGTGAAAGCAAATTGTCAATGAATATAATTATGTACTTCGAAGTCGACGATTTCTCAAATGGCTACCAATATCGAATTCAGGGTGGAATTTCAATGACGTTGGTCAATTGTTGTCACGAAGTCTGTTCTCGGTGTCGTTTCTCAGACTTGACTTCCACGAGTCATTGGACGACTATTCAAAGCGATTAGTTTGCATGGTTGCATGTCACAGTACATACAATAAATCGATGGCCGCTGTCAATATTGCCTTGTGTATGCACTGCTGGTCAATAACCTCGTATCTGCAGCGCGCTCCACCAAAAGACTCTAGGCCTAACTCTATGTTCCTGCTGAAGGAAAACCTATCTGAAAATATCTCACGGTAAACAACCTCTGCCCTAACTCATACATTAAAGTCGACTTGTTCATCGTGCGAAATTTTGCGATAGGTTTTCCTTAAGCAGGAACATAGAGTTAGGCCTTAGGGTCTTTTGCTGGAGCGCGCTGCAGATAAGAGGTTAATGCTGAGCAGCGTATACGTGAGGCTATTAGCGGGAGTCGGCAATATTGGGGCACTTATTATGGGGCATTCCATGTCAACTCGACAAATGATTTTCTCTCACAATTTTAGATTCGCCTTACGATTACCTATATATGATTCTTTGATCTCAACAAAGCACTCCTGAATTTTTCCAGATTTTTTCCCGCCAATCGTTAATTTTTCCACACTATAAAAATGGACCATTTTTTAAAATGTCGAAAAATCCTCGAAAATCGCATTTTTATTCCGATCATTTTGATACCCGACCAATGATGGGCCGATTTTTTTTCTACCTTTTTCAGCGTTTCAAACATTTCGAACAGACAGAACGCCATGCTGCAACGTTAGGTAAATTCTCCAAAAATTATTGAAAATTCTGTGGTCCATCCTGAATTTTTTGGTAATTTTTAGAGAGTCTGCGTAACGTTACAGCATGGCATTATGTTTGTTAAAAATGTTGAAAACGCTGGAAAAAGAATGAAAAAATAACGGCTGATCATTGCACGGGTTTAAAAATGATCAGAATGTAAAATGGGATACTTGAGAGGTTTTTTTTTTTAGATTTTTTAAAAAGATTAATTTTACATGGGGTGGAATGATAATAAAAATTGACGCTTCGCGGAAAGTCTGCAAAAATTCAGGAGTGCTTCTCTGAGATCGAAGAATCATACAGGAAATTGTTGAAGCGGGTCAAAAATGGTGAGGTAAAATCGTTGGTTGAGTTGACATGGAATTCCCCATATAAATATTGGTTAATTGAAAAATTGGAAAATTGGTGATACGTGCAATGAACAATGCTTTAGTTAAGAGTTGTGAGGTTCTCCCGATTCAGGAATCTTTTGTTGAGTCGGCTTATGTGTTGAACTCGTTTTATTACTAATCTGTATCGATTTAAGTCACGTTCTGCAAATTACCTTTACCCACTCCAAATTAGATAGTCGTTAGTTGTGAATCTTTGCAAATCGAGTTGGAGAGAACTTTTGGTCAATACGTAGCATACAAATTTCGAAAATTGCACATTAATTAAGACATTAGGAGAACGTTATTTTATGGGATTACACTCATTATGTATCAAATTAGACGATAAATGCACACGATTTCGTAAAATATGTTCACAAATAAATTTTAGAGGTCTTCAATACACTTATTTGAAGCCAAAAAAAACAAAACGAAAGTTCATTTTTCTATTTTCATCTTGTTTTTTGGAATAAATCGAAAACAATACTCGATACATTCAGATTATCAGAACCGTGAGATTGAATATTCCCCTTATCATCCTTTCGGGTATTAGCAACCATGCATTCACTATATTGTATCACATCGTATCTCATTTGCAGATACGTTAGTATTACCAATAAAATTATATTAATTATGAGGGATCTTATCATATTCTAATAACTCTTACCTTCTGCGTTCACTTGTGAGAGAGTTCTGTAATCACCATGAGCTGCAACCTAATACTTTCTCTTTTTCCAAAATCACGCTTGCATGAAATATGAAACATTCTCTTGCATGCATCAATTATGTTCAGGGTAAGTTTTATCATTCAAAGATTAACACAGTGAGTACAAACTGAATCCGAGTTATTCATATCAATAATTGGAAGACAAGAAAAAAAAGAATTGCATGCCAATATTGAAGAGAAAAATTCAACCCTCCAATATTGGGTTGACGTTAAAGATTTTCTAATCTCGATTCTTTTCTATCTTCCCAGATACGGAGAACATCAGATTTGTATTTGCGGCGGTGAAGGACACGATTCTCCAATCAAATCTGAAGGAATACAACCTCGTGTAAGTGAAATCTCTGACCAGCCGAAAGTGGATGAAAGCTGTTTCTATACAACCCGGTATGAGATGAGCATAAACCTTTATATTACGGACGTTGTTGAGCAAGCAACAAACGCTTTAATAAAAAAACGAAGTACGATACAGAAAAATCGAGAACGAATGAAAGAACGGAAGAAAGAAAGAAAGAAAAATAAAGAGAGAAAGGAAGAAAGAAAGAAAGAAACACTTGTTTGTGGTGTCATCGGCACACTGCTGCTTCTTCGGAAGTGTCCGTCAATATTAGCTAGACACTTATGCTCGGGAATTTTCAACCACTAACGAAAAAAGAAACAAATATATACAACAAAAACCCAAATAAGGACCTAAATATGAGCGTTATACTACGTTCTTTTCTAACTTTTTCACTGTCAGAAGAAAATGAATAAACAAAAAAAAAATATAATAATAACAAACTGATTCAGTTTTCATAATCTCTGTTGAATTTGTTACTCTTTCATAGCTTAGTTAAGTTCATCGAGACCGGCTGACCGTAACATCGCCTGTTTTTTATAATAAAAAACAAATCAATGAAAATAATATACAAAAAGAGAAACAGGAGAAAAAAATTAGAAAAAATATCACCTTCAAAAGAAAAAAAAATGAAATGAGAAGAAATGGAAGAATCGATCGACAAAAAAATTGTGGTGATGAGAAAAACCCACAGCCCCTCTGTGACCACAGTTTGTCTGAATTGTCCGTCATGAATGCGTTTGATAGCTAGAAGAAAAAAGAAAGCTTATAATGTAGTAACGACGATTATGATTATATTCGCGATAAAAAAAGATAAGGGGACACGTTTTTATCACGAGTAGTTTGTGGTGACACAAGTGAGAGCAATTCTAGTGCCATTTCCTAGTATGGTGTTTCAATTGCAAGTCCTTCGTTATACAAATACATATAATAATAATAAGAAGAAAAAGTAACAACAACAACAACAACAACAACAATAATAATAAGAATAATAATATTAATAACAATAATAATAATAATAATAATAATAATAATAATAATAATAATAATAATAATAATAATAATAATAATAATAATAATAATAATAATAATGAAAAACCAAAGTAATTTTTTTTTTTTTTTTTTTATAATTTTTTTTTATAAATAAATCTGTGCGAGAACTGGCTAAAAGTTATTTCTTCGCGTGTGACTCAGTACATACATGTACATATATGATACATATATGTAATATATATTTATATATATATAATATGTGAAGTGAATGGTAGAATAGTGTCAAAGATACAGTGCAAGAGAATAAGAGAAAAAGAGGAGGAGTGAGTAAGTGAGTGAGACAGGGAGAGGAAGAGGGAGAAAATAAATGTCCGAAAGGGAGAGAGAGAGAGCGCAAACTGAGAGAAGAGCAGCAAACAATATATATATATATATATATATATATATATATATATATATATGTATGTATATATATATACATATATATATACATATTATTATATCTATATATAAATGGATATATCGTATATTTTGGTGACGCACCCTCTTTGGGCACCTAGTTACGTTTTTTCCTAGTTATTCTGTGTTGCCGGGTTAACGAAAAACTACCCCTTTAGCCAAAATTATGCAGTTGTAAACTTGACTTAAGCCAAAATTAGGTGGCAAAAATGTGAATTTTCAGGGCTGAATCAAGGCAACGCTGTCACCAAAATGACCGATTTATATCATTTCACGTTGGTGACAGTCACCAAAATGACCATGTGTCAATAAAATGCGCGATTCGAACTGTAATAACATGGCGGTCCGTCACCAAAATAGCCGATTTATGTAGATATATTTATATTGTTACAAAGGGCTAAAACCTCTGCTTATCAATCCAAAAGGTCTCTCAATAACTACTCAATAACTGTGAGACAAGAAGTACCAAACTCTTCACAAATATGTTCAAATAAGCTTCAAGTTTATTCAAACGTGTGTACTCATTCAAGTCTGAGACAAGACTGCTTTTTACAATAATAATTCTTATGCTCTTCTCTTAATAACATATTATCAGCTGTTTTCCCAGCCCACTAAAAACTCTGGCTGTCAAAGTGACAGCAAACATCTGATCATTAAAATCTAACGGGAGTCCCCGTAACACTACTCCCCCCTCAGAAGAAGAGTCGTCCCGACTCTTGGAAGAACGATCGACCAAAATTAACAAATCGATATAAAACTACTAGAGCTGAGGCTCTACAAAACTGGTGTTCTTCCAAGAACTATCCGGCATTCGCCTATTTACTACTTTTTGGAAAAACCCAGAAAGCCAAAAAGTGGATAGCATAATTCCAAACAACATCCTTAAAAACTACGGGTAGTGTTACGGGTACTCCCGTTAGATTTTAATGATCAGATGTTTGCTGTCACTTTGACAGCCAGAGTTTTTAGTGGGCTGGGAAAACAGCTGATAATTTGATATTAAGAGAAGAGCATAAGAATTATTATTGTAAAAAGCAGTCTTGTCTCAGACTTGAATGAGTACACACGTTTGAATAAACTTGAAGCTTATTTGAACATATTTGTGAAGAGTTTGGTACTTCTTGTCTCACAGTTATTGAGTAGTTATTGAGAGACCTTTTGGATTGATAAGCAGAGGTTTTAGCCCTTTGTAACAATATATACGTATTATTGTTATTAATATTTATATATGTATAAATATATACAATAGATAATATATATATATTGTTAACAAAACAACCTAAACTATTCCCCCCCGCCTCACGATTGTATCCATAAAACGGCATCTGTTTGATGTTATCTTGAATGATGTGATGTGAAATGATTCAGTGGCGAGAAGCAAAGGCCTCATTCAGATATTGTAATCCTTTACTCTCCCTACCCGCCTTTTGTTTCTTCTCAATTATCTGAGATCGAATACGTTCTAGGAGCTGACTTAGATTGAGGCAAAAGAAATTCACCAAAAATTACCGATGTCTATGCTTTTCATTTCATGTGGATAGATAGAACGCGTCGTACGATTTACATCAGAGGCTCAGTAGCCCCCCCCCCCTTCTCCCTCCCCCCAGCCTCCGCCCTACCACATTGGGAAGGCCTCCAGTGCGCCGCAAGGGACATGCTAATGATAATGATTGACAGTATAGCAAAATAATCATTGACACGTTACTCGCCTCGCATATATCCACCTCATAGTGTACGGACTACGAACTGCTCACTGCGTGTGCTCGCTAGTTGCCTGCCAGCGCGCTGCCCGCTGCAAGTACTCTCTGTCGTGTGTCATGTGTTTATTGAAATTTGTCCATAACTTTTTTTAGTTTTCCGATGAAAAAGATGAAGAAACGTAATCATGTGATGTAATGATATCGAACCAGGGACTTTTGCAATCGCTGAATTATTTTCTACAGTATTTGTGGATGAAATGAAAAAAAATTGAAGACATATAGAGTAAAAGTGATAATTAGGAAAAGAAAAGTTCTCAACCAAAGAAGTATGTCGTTCAGTCATGTGCAGCCTGAAAGTCGTACTTTGAAGATGGTGTAGAAGATATTTACTCTACGGTGGCAGCAATACGCCGTCGTTGTACACACGAATTCAGTTAAAAAGTAGTACCGAGTGAATATGGAAGATGAATAGGAATGCATGAAGAACTTGGACATAAAAGAAGGAAGAAAAGAAGAGTGAAACAGACAAAACGTATAATACTAAGAGATAACAACAAATAATAATAAATAATAATACAGCTTTGTGGTTTTCAATGTGACTGAAAGAGAAAGGAAGGGAAATGAGGGAATGACACTAAAGAAGTAAATAAGTCATCAAAGGGAGAGATAGATAGATAGATAGATAGATAGATAGAGAGAGAGAGAGAGAGAGAGAGAGAGAGAGAGAGAGAGAGAGAGAAAGAGATGAAAAATGAATGGATAGATGAATGTGGGATAGGTAAAGAGTGTGCGTGTGCCTACATGGAGAGATTCTTCTCAGGGTGTGCAAGTTTTCTGAGTGTATTTACCAATATAGACAGAGGCAAGAGTTTATCCTCGGTCTATCATCTGACCCACACGAGCGAATGAATGACGCAATTGGTGGCTACAGTTCATCTGTGAATCTTTTCATGGCAAAACAAGAGGGAAAAAAATGTAAAAGAAACAAGTATACATTTTTCTGAAGGCATAATGTTGGGTATTCTTTCTGTGTGTATAAACTGTAAACACTCCCAAAAACCCGAAATGGAAATCAATGTTTCTAACTTATTTATAATATATATACATTTATGATTAAAATAAAGGCAGTTTGTGACAGTACTACTGGTATATGATAACATTCAATCTCCCTTCCGCATTTCATCTGCTTCGATTGGTATTATTATCATCAATCATCAATAATATTTTTATCCTCGATGGTTACATCTAAGGAGGTTCGTCAGTTCACAGATTGATTGAAAATTTGTGTATCAGTTCCTTTCAATAAAATACAACTGCTGAAATAATTTCAAACTTGTTTCTAACCAGACCGTTTAGGAGAAAAAAAATTGATAAAGTTAGCTCCATATACGTGGGTCCTTAGGGAGGCAACACGCAAAAAGGTATTCGTAGCATGGAAATTGATATTTGTGGCTTTTCGAGCTTAACAGGAAACTATCAACATAAGAAGCAAACAGTTTAGAATGAGTCGCCGGAGTTTGATTCAGATTGACCGAAAGCTTTTCGAATGCTGAATCAAAATTATACAAGCCAGAGTTTCAGCTTGTAGGCTGTGCGGCCCATGGAGCGGCTGGCGGGAAAGGTCAACAGCGGCCGAAATTGATCCCCTCTGTTTCTCGCAGCTGACGGATATTCTTAACCTGGTCAATCGTCCTTTACTGAAATTATTACAAGGCCACGGGCGCGCACGCAAGCTCAGAATGGCCAGTGTTTACAATCTGCACAATTCTTTGAAATCGTAAACTACAGAGCAAGCAACAGCGAGCAAAAGAATCAATCTGGATATCACATATTAGAAGCTATGCTATATGAGTCGATATTTCCTAGCTCGTCTTCACCACGGTGACATGAGATCGACGGCAGTATGGAAACACAGGACATGGTACGTTCTTCTAGCACAATTGGAGATGTCACCTTCTTCCGGCACAATCTAAGATGTCACGTTCTTCCATACTGCCGTCGAGATATTGAAGGTTTGAAAACCTTCTTTGCTGAGGGTCGGAGTGGGGCGTTGGGGTTCGTAAAGTTGTCAAGCGAGCTTTTAGCCGTAAGGTTAGAAAATTTCTTAAGTTACCATATAGCATTTCAATTTCAATTTTCTCGAAGAGGCAAGTTTATTTGAGTCATTACTGTGACATTACCTACTACGTAACGATATGTGAGATCGGAGAGATTCATAATTACGCGCCTTGGCCATATTTAATACGTGAATCAAAATACGCAAATGTAAACAGTATCTTGAACTATATTTCGCTAGATTTTCCGGCAAAGGACGTTCGACTTTCTCTCTCGTCGATGCGACTGGTCGTCATAATTGTCCTTGTCAATTTTTCGTCATATAATCTACCAGTTAAACGTTAAATATTTGATCAAGTAACTTCACTCAATTTGCATTCCATCAGTTGAAAACTTAGACTCGTCATCACACCATTGAGAATTAATAATATAATCGAGAATCGGATCAATGAGGAGGAAGATTTGCGAAGGGCAATATCAATCGTCTGAGCCGTGTGCCACATACATCTTGGAAGCATCATTGGACGTACAACATCCACGCCACACGATAATCGGTGACGATCGATTATCGTGAAAAGATCCCAGAGACCTCGCTGATCCATTTCACCATCTTCGGAGCCGTTGTGCCAACTCGTCTCATCAATTTCTCACGAGCTAAGTTATCATCAAGTATCGATTTGTAGGTGGATTGTGCCACATTCCGTTACCGCGATTTGAACTGCATTACTTTATATCACCCATCTGCAACCCTAGCTGTAATTTGGAGTCATGTTTGCAATTTAGAGTCATTTAATAATTTAGAGTCACTTTCGACAGCTACAGTACATTTATTACGTTATACCTGCTGCGTAGAGATTCATTTGCGTCTATATACATGTATACATACACAGAGAGAAGGATTTATTTATAGTTAACGAAGCTGTATTTGTATATATGAGGGATTCCACGTCAAATCGACCGGTCGATTTCCCTGACCCCTTTTGATCTGTTTGCCCTTTTACACAGTGGAAGTACACGTTGAAAGGATCGACTGTGAATTTTTTCAGATTTTTCTGACCAAGTATTTTTTCACTACAGCTGGTCAAATAATCAGCTTTTAGCGTTTTTTGGATTTTTCAAGCCAACATAGTGTGAAATCCAGATGAGCAATGAAAAAAGTTCTCATACAAAAGTTTCGCGTCTTTCTTTGAAATTTCTGAAAATAATTCTTTGCCATTTTTTGTGCCTCGCGAAACTGCAGTTTTGGTGAAAAATCTTGGAAAATCTTCAGTAACAAAAAAGTGCCCTGATCGAATTAGCTGAAATTTTTACACAGCATGTCTTTTTCAATGCCAAAAGTTGTCTGAAAATTTCAAAGTGGGCCGAGCAGTGGTTCAAAAGATAGATCAACAAATATTCGCAAGGTGGCGAGAATTTGGCGATTATCAGGTCGCCAAAAAGTTTTTTCGGCCGCAGTTCAAAAATTCAAGGGCGATCGCGAGTAGGCAGACAAGAAGAATGAATATTATTCGTGAATTTTCGAATCGTGGCCAAAAAACTTTTTTGCGACCTCATAATCGCCGAATTCTCGCCACTGTGCGAATATTTGTTGATGCATTTTCTGAAACACTGCTCGGCCCACTTTGAAATTTTCAGACAACCTTTGGCATTGTGAAAGACACGCTGTGTATAAATTTTAGCCAATTCGATCAGGGCACTTTGGAGTTATGAATGATTTACACTCATTTTGTATTAAAACTACACTTGAACGGGGTATGAAAAATCTGATGAAAATACTCTCGAAAAGTTCACTAAAAGCCCCAAAATTTTGGTATCGGAACTTTTTTCATACATTGTTCACGTTTTGAGGTATGTAGGCGCGAAAAATAAAAAAACATTGAAAATCAATTTATTCGATTATTTTTCGTGATAGAATGATGAGTCGAAAAAATCTGAAAAAAATCACAGTTCATCCTTCCAACATGTAGTTTGACTGTGCAAAAGGACAAGCAGATCGAAAGGGGTCAGGGAAAAAATCTCGTTTTTTCGGTCGATTTGACGTGGAATCCCCCATAAGCAAATGAATATTTTGTTATTATGACTAAATTCACTTTGAGGCAAATATAATTCGTTAACTGTTAATAACTCCTATTCAGCTGTATTTGGTCCAACTTGAATTTTCTTGAGCTAACCAAATTTTGTTAACAATAACAAAATATTCATTTGCTTATATACAAATACAGCTTCGTTAACTATAACTAAATCCTTCTCTCAGTTTATGTTCTCTGTCGCTTTTACAAGATTTTAATGTGTTGAATGAATGAGTGTGTGAATGGTTTACTATTTTATATTATACGAATTACCGTTTTGCATTGCATGGCATCGCTTTGTATGGCATTTCTTTACATATTTTTTGGCTACTTCAGTAAATCAGCCAATATCAAACAATTTGTGCCCTCGTTTGATAATTAATCACCTCTCCATCAATCTGTTTCCGAATTAAATCATAAAATAAATATTGTTTGTGGCGAGAAGAAAGGTCTCGACCGGTAATATCGTCACAACTATTATATGACTGATCGTTTGTTGGTTTCTATGGTTCTCACGGTGACTTGAATCGGATTGCATTTGAAATGCATGCAAAAAAAGCATTCAAGCTCCAAACAACAAGGTCATAAAACACATATGAGCCTGTTACCACATCAGGCAACAGGGCCTCCATAGATCCCTGCTATCGTTACGCCACTAGGCGCTATGTTCACCTCTGTTCAACAAACCGGTGGTTGTAATATCGAAAAGACGCTTGAAGTCGTAGCTGTTACGACTGGCAAAGCTAACACGCAAAGCCATTCAACAAATTCGGATGAATGTCCCACATGAAAAGCTGTGCCACATATGCAAGTCAATACTCCAACTTTATTCGCGTAACATGAAATAAAGGACCAAATCTGGTCACACATTCCTATGTTCAACAGGGTAATCAGAATCACTTTCGTTTTCAATACTTTGGAAAGAACAGGCTTGAAAGCTCGCAAGCGGAGGTGTTTCAGAATAAAAGATGATTCATCACTTAGGCCAAAACTTCATAGTTGCCACCCAATGTCGACTACGCTGCCGAACATCAAGTTTACCTAACTACTGAGCAGCAGTTGCAATTGCTCTTCATCCGCAAGCAAAATGAGATCCATGAACAAGAAAAAGATTAGCCTGATCTACCAATGATCCAAGTACACTTCAATTAAACAATCCAATTAATCAATCCAATCTCTCGGAAGCATCATACAAGCTCGAAATCAGTTATTTGAAGACGGTGGTACTTTTTTTTATATTAACAAATACTCGTACGGAACATACCATATTGGTATGCTCAAAAAAAAAAAAAGAAAAACAGCTTGCAGATCAATTTCTTCATCATGAATCGATGACAGAATAATTACAGATATTGTACATCATGCATCTTGGCAATTCAAAAAATATTACGAAATCGACAAATACTGGTGGGAATAAAAATTTGACTGATTTTAAATGGTCATGTGAAGAACTTAGAAAACGGCAGGGCCTGAGAATGAATCACAAAATTAAAAGTTAAGTCTTTACATAAAATTCACTGATACATTATAA
The DNA here is from genome assembly GCA_018420115.1 of Euura saliciscinereae. Classification (NCBI taxonomy): domain Eukaryota; kingdom Metazoa; phylum Arthropoda; class Insecta; order Hymenoptera; family Tenthredinidae; genus Euura; species Euura saliciscinereae. Next base: position 12,645 of record JAFFZH010012079.1, read on the forward strand.
TTAAACTGATGAATAATGTATTAGTGAATTTTATCTTTGTATGTATCCTAATTATTAATTGCGGAATGAGAAATGATGAATGTGTGAGCTACTGAGCTATGGAGACTAGGGGGAAGGAGACCGACCGAACTTGGTCCACCTCCACTCCTGCGAAAACGTGCTCGTTTTCTGCACTCTAAATGTGATATATATATATTGTACTAGGGGGGCTTCGCCCCCCTGCGCGCTTCGCGCGCCAACCCCCCGATTCAGGTTGTATTCAGTAATATTTTGTACATGGTGAAAAAAGTTAAGAAAAAAAATTTGAAAATTCTGTATGGAATGAAAAAGTGTGATTGGGAAAAGGGATTGAAATCCTGTCATATCTTTATTCTGATTGAAACCCCGATTTGGGTTGATTAAATTGAATCAAAATTATTCATAATTTTTCAAAAATTCCGGGGATTTCCCGGAATTCGTGGGGGATTCTGGGTAATATCTGGGGTTTTGCCGGAAGTCGTGGGGGGTTAGGTTAGGTATCGACCTTGCAATATCGATATCGATATATTCTCTGTGTGTAGACTAAAGAACTTGTGTCCTGTATGGCGTGACGCATAACGTACGTGTGAGTTGCAGTGAGTTGAAGGTCAAATGTGTATTCTTGGAACTTTTATGAGGATTTCTGTGAATTCACATAGGGATTTCTATGCGGTTTTCATTTGAAGGTGGTCATATTCATAGGGGTTTCACGGGAATTTCTATGGGTTTATTTTTTTTTGGTGTGGGGGGGGGGGGGGGGGCGGGGGGGGGGTATGGGGGTTTTTTGGGGTTCTATGGGTATTTTTATGGGGTTTCTATGGGGTTTTTATGGGGGTTGATGGGTTTTTCATTAGGTCTCATAGGTATTTTTTATGGGGTTTCCATGGGGTTGTCATGGGGTTCTATGGGGTTTTCACGGGGTTTTCATGGGGTTTTTATGGGTTTTTCACGGGGTTTTTCTGCAGTTGTCATGGGGTTCTATGGGGTTTTTACGGGGTTTTTATGGGGTTTTTATGGGGTTCTATGGGTTTTTATGGGGTTAGAGGAGGGCGGGAGGGGAGGGGAGGGTCCTCGATTCCTGAAACAGCGGCGGCGGCAGCGGCGATATATCTTTATAATATAGAACGATATATAGCTAAGAATTAAGTTTTTGCTATCGACGCGTCCCTGGCGGAGTTGAATGAAGCTTTGTGTGTCAAACATTATTACAAACTTTGGCAACTCAGGCTGCCGGTAGAAGCGTCTCGGACGACGAATATTAATACATTCACATATTTGAATTTATCGGACGAGGCGAACCAAATTAATTAATTATTGGTCCCCACCAAGGAGAGATTCTTCCTCTATTCGAGCGTGCAAACCTTGGT
>JAFFZH010012085.1:0-26609 GCA_018420115.1 Euura saliciscinereae
ACCACACCGATAATTTTCAACTCGCGAAACGTATATTGAGATATACGAAACGCATTATCGAGGCGAGACACGCGCCAGCCTCGACTATTGTACTCGGGTATAATTCTCGGTATTAGGACGCGTCCGAGAGCCTTAACCCGGCTAATATTCCAATCCTGTCCCACTGCGAACAGACAGGAAGAGACGAACGAGAATTTTTAATTACCGAAGATAGGGGATCGAGAGAAGAAACCAGAAAGTAAATTACTGCTGTAAATCGATGCCAATATCGCCGTAGAAGACGAGGCAACTGAAACAGTTTAGAAAAAATGTCGACTCGTCGATTTTTCTCATTAATTTTCAGACTTTTTTCTGAATTTCCTCATCAATTTTTCACTTCCTTGAGTTTTTTCTGACTTTCCTGATCAATTTTCTAACTCTACTACTTTTACCTGACTCTGCGTATCAATTTTTTGTTTCATTCCTAGACACTTTCCTGGCTTTTGACCTCTATGAAATTCGAATTCCGAAGCCCGAAATCTTCCATTCTCACGTTCATGTTGCATCGGACTTTAAACCGCTGCAGGTATATTATTATCAGTGTCTAGAGCCGGAGCTGGAGCATTAAAGCCACTGACGTAGGTAGTGCTATTCTATAGAGCGAGATGAACGACACAGAAAAAAAATATGGTACAGCAGAGTCTGGTACGAGAGTGTCACAATGGGAAGTTTACGTGTACGAGTAACTTCCGGTATAGTAGAAACGAACAGTCTACGCGGACCAGAGAAGCTATTATGCCGTCTGCCCTACGCGGCGTATAGAGTTAATGAATTTTTTTCACGTTATACACGTCAATTTCAAACTTAATCATCAAATATGCGATAATTTTGAGCAATTTTTTTTTTGTTTCCGTTTTAGCCTATATTCTCTTATCGGTGATTTTATCACTCGACACGTGGTACAAAGAATTGATATTTAAAAGGCACCTCGTCTTACGCCACAGCCGCGAATAAGTCCGCGCACGTGTCCGTCGGGAATGTCACCTTGTCACAAATCGTGCGACACAAAAGAAAAATACAAAAAGGAGTGTGCCCGAGTGTGTCGTGTGCGTGTGTCGCGGTATTGAAAAATAAATTCACTGAAAAACAGACAGAAATTTTCATACTTTTTTTTTCTCTTTCTTTCTTTCGTTCTTGTTCTCGTCATTTTCACCTGCGCGATGATCAAATCTCACGCAACGTACACGAAACGGGAGTAAAGAAACCGGAGAGGATAAGAATAATTTGATAAGGCATGAGAGGATGAACCAACCGGAGACGGAGGAACGAGGGGAAAGAAGGAAGAGAGTGACACACGAGACGGGCGTGGCCCGAACCGTCCGGTTTCCGGATCGTGATATCCGACCGGCAGCTTTTCCGGTCCGCTTCCGGACACCCGTATTTCCGTTTCCGTTCACCTACTCCATATATTACACAACGATTACAGCCCCACATGTCGTCTATAGTGAAGTTAATAAAATAAAACAATCAATTTAATCGTATTCGTAGTGGTCATTCTTATTTCTTATTCTATCTTAATTCGATACTTTTTCATTTATAATTTATATAACAACTTTTGCTACTATTTCCATTGATCAAGATTTCCGCGCGAGAAAGACAAAAAAAAATAAAAAATCCCTGGTGATCTTTTATTCTTGTTTTGTATCGCCATGAAATTCTTTAATTCTTGTTTTCCTGACCAGTGGCCACCATATAATTGATTATGGAAAGAATGCGCGCCTTGTTCTTATGCACCACTCACACATATTTAAATAGTAGATGTTTTCCGTTGACTCGCACGATACCAAATTCCTCATCTACCTACGCGATTAGAGGTATGTATATGTATAGGCAAATGTAGGAGTGCTAGCGACAGACTAATGCAGTTATGATAAATGGTACGTAATACGTCAATGAGGATGTTGACTATTTTTTTTTTTTACTTCTTCTTTTTATCGATTCAAACGATAATTTAGATTCCTATTTTACAATGTACATACTATACTGTGATACGAAGAAACATAATTTATGCATTTTTCAAGAAGTATGACAAAAATTACATTTATATATAAGTAAGAAATACATTAGAACTGAAAATTTATTTAGTATTTTGCATACAATTTTTTTTTTCAGCGTGACGTCACAATGTAGCAATTTTCGACCCGTTGTACTTCCATAAAATTTGTTACGATTCGAAAAAAAAAAATGTCCCAATTATTTTTTCACAAACTCTACTAATTAATACATGGACTGGAAAAAAAACGTACAAAATCCCAATAAAGCAGGTTTCACTGTATCATCAAATTCGCGAAATGTTTTTGACGTCACTGTTCAGTAAACCAATACATCCTTCCTTTACACACTCTATACTATTTATAGCGGTAGCGTTTGGGGATTAAGAAAAATCTGAATTCTGACGTCACAGAAAATTAGAAAGGGTTTTATTCTGCCCAAATAATTTTCACGATAATCCAACTATAATTTGATCAATAAAATTGGAAAAAAAAAATTGGAAACCGTTTCAATGAGTTAAATGAATATGAAAATTTGGGATCACATAAAAGCATAGTTTAAACAAGCAAGAAGAATATCAATAATAATGATAATAATAATGAAGCGATAGACTAAAAATAATGATAATATATACTGGTAGAAAACGATTCGCGATTGTGTCAAGGCGAACTCGGCCTTCGTATCGCATGTAGTTTGTACAAAGATATCGTAATTCTACCGTCACGTATAGCGCGCTTGAGCTCGGAGAGTTTCGCTACCTCATATATGTATATACATAATTCGTACAATTATAATATTGTATATATATATACTTTGATTCTATCCAATCTATTAATGTGTTTGTGTTTTTTTTTTCTGTCAAATCGAATCAAAATCATTAAAATTGTCCCCCGATTGACGTCACACATGTTATTATTATCTATGTATGCACGTTAAATCTACGAATGTAGACGACTCGTAACGTCTCTCTCTCTCTCTCGCTTTATCCTCTTTTAGTTTGAAAGGCGTTTAACCTTCCCGTTTGCCTCCCCCTCCTCCTCCTCCTCCCACTCGTCCTCTTCGACACCGTACGCTATTACACTAGCATAGGTGTATAGGTATATCATACGTGAGTACCAGACACACACGTTGCACTCCGCCATTCACGAATATCTCCCCCCCCCCCCCCCCCCCCCCCCTGCGTTATATACCAATAGCCGGGTGAGCATGTTTCAGACACGAGGGGGGAGGGGCGGGGGGGTTTCGTTCACTCGTTTATATTCATTCATGGCTAAAACACAACTCGTCCCGTGATCAAAGCCGACGAGTAGCCGAGGCGGGGGGCAAAATTGAAGGTGATTTAGCTCGCTAAAATTTCATCGCGTGCAGAGACGCAGAGAAAATTTCTTTGAATTGATATACCACGATACGAGGGAGACTCTTATCGTCTCGAGTTTCGGTCCCTCCCGCGGTTCAATTGATCGGGGACCTGAGTACGTGACAAATGGCACGCGGATATCTCGTAGGTCTGGTTCACCCCCTTCGCGTTCTCAATCGGCATGAATAATTTTCCGATACTTTTTCTTTATTTTTCTTCTTTTCTTTTCTTATTATTATTGTTATTGTTATTGTTATTAGCAGTCGAACAGAATGGGAATTATGTTATGATTCGATATGTGCAGACGTAGGAATGTAACTTGTGCGTGTGTGTGGTCGATGAAAATGAGGCGACGCAAACAAACTAATAAATATAAATATTTATAGAATAAAAAATAGACAAATACTACGTTGATGAATATGAATGAATATCGTCGACGAAGATCACATATCGACCTTCGGAGCATATTCATTGCCAATAAGACAGAATATTTGCGCATGTGAAAAAAGAATCTGCGTCTTATATACGCACAAAGTTGCATTTATAATCGTTATTCTAATTACACAGAAACTGGAAAACGATAATAATTCCTGGTGTGCAGACGATTTATACAAAAAAAAAGAAATACATTTTTTTTTTTTTACTTTATACAGACGCTGCCGAGGCACAAACAGCTTGTACCGTGTACAAGTATAAGTAAATTGGTATTTTTGCAATAATTAACTAGCATGCGAGTTGATTGACGAGAATGCTAAATATTTTTAACGCAAGTATTTCTTTTCTTTTCTTACTATTAAAGATCGCAATAACAAATTAAAATCATCCGACATCTGTGACGAGGAAGTGATAATTTTCGCGTTGTTATAATTTATATAATTTTTAAAATTTCCATGACTGAAATTCGAAAGAATTAGTCGTTGTTCAAGTATGTGATGAATAATGCTCTGAATCGATGTTGAAAGTAAATGATTTTTGAGAATACTTTTTCATTAATAATTTATACAAGTTTTCCTACTATAATTTCCATTGATAAATATTTTCGCGCGAATCTTTTATTCCGTTTTGTTTCTTATCGTTATAAAATTCCTTGATTTTTCCCCGACCACTTTTCGGATTTCCTGACTTTTCCACTGACCAGTGCCCACCGTGAACCGATAATACAAATACCACCCGGCTAATCATAAAGTATGACACGTTCTATACCGGATACGGAACCGGAAACGGAACCGGAAGTACATACGTGAACGCGTACGATAACTGGCACAAAAGAAACCCCGCGACATACTGCAGCCGAAGCCATTACAATGCAACAAGAAAACAAGAAAAAAAAAAAACTAGTTCAATCCAGCATATCTCTATTCTTGGCTCAGATTCAAGGAACTAAAAAATAGATTCGATGATGAAATTGAAGAAAAAAAAAAATTTATCGCTGCTTCGGATCTTTTTATTCTTTCATTTTTTTTTTTTTTTAATAAAAATTAAAATTTTTTTATTTTTTTTCTTTCCCCCCCGCCTCGCCCCCCCCCCCCCCCCCTCCACCACCCTCCACCGTTTCGCGTGGGAGTTTCGCGTTTCGCAGAATCCAAACCCCCTTCCCAGATACTCGGTCGATGGTCGTTAATACGAAAAGAGACAATATACCAGTTTGTGTGAATATAGGTGTCTGTCTGTCTGCCTGTGTGTCTGTCTCTGTGTACATGAGTTTCTCGTACGGCGTGACGTCACGAGAGCCACGAGACCAGAATGACCATCATAGTGGCGGAGAGTACGGAGGTAGGGGAAGGAAGAGGGAGGGATGGGGAGGGGGGAGAGAGCCCATTCATAACCTGAGCAAGGACGACTCTCCTCCCCCCGACGGACCGCCGCGCGACCTCCGTTCAAACCTCTCTCACACACACACACGCACACGGATAGAGACACACGGAAAGACGGACGACTCCGTAGTACTAATGTTGGAGAGTGTGTGTGTGTGTGTGTGTGACCCGTGTGGAGAATAACGCGATATGGTCATACGAGCATAGTCATCCTTTACCGCACTCGTAAATAACATTGCGTTGTGTTTGTTTCTCTACCGTTGCGTCATAGAGAACTTAATTCTTCGAAGAGAATCTCGCTCAAAACTAACGTATAATTTATTTCGATCAATTTTTTTTTCATCCAATTCAAGGTAATCATTGTTATTTCAAAAATAGCAATTTTTTTCTTTTTTTATATATTATATATATTTATATATGATATTGAGGTTTTGGAACTGCCTTATTTTAGAAGGTATTTCAAAGGAAACTTAAACTTCTTTTATATCGTACGATTCTGGCATGATTGATACCCTCAAATAAAAAAAATTCAAAATTGAATCTAATTTTAGAGTTCAAAGTTTGAAAAACATAAAAAAAAGTAATAACTAGAATATAATAATCGTCCCAGTTTTAAGACACAGAAGACACAGTTTTACTGTGAATAAAAGTGTTATTGTACGTTCAATTCAATATCGTAGTTATTCAGGGCGTCGACTCAAGCTAGGATCCATAATTTCCTGAGAATTCCAGGATCTCCAGGCTTCTCGAGGAGATAGACACCGTGTAGTAAATAGGTAAAAACCGGAAAAACGTATGAATATACACTTTTCGATCTCTTATCCTTTTAAGCCCCGCATCATCAAGTTCAACCTTCAAAATGAATATACTTTTCGAAAGACAACGTACCAAACAATTTTTTTTCAGAAAGTACCACAACTCGAGAGTATCGTTATAAATTTTTGCGAAAAAATATTGAACATTGAAAAAGTTATGAATTTTTTAGTATAAAACCGTGTTTTTACAAACTCTTTTTTTCAGGAATTTGTTTTTTGGTACTAAAAAAAAAAAATCTACTCTTCCATCGACGAGAGCATATTTTTCAAAGTACAATTCTTTCATGTCTCTGAATTTTTATACAGAAATATAACCCGTCTTCTTGCTTCAGTGAATCGCTCAAAGTTGGCCCGGGTCAAATCGACCCGGTGTGTCCATTGCGATAATCTACTAAGGTGTGATATATTTTTCTCTGCTACCGTATTTATCTGTCATCTAAATCAACGTCAAGATAAAGATTCTCTGAAAACCCAGTTCCAAGTATTCATTCATACAATTAATGTCCACCTCGCAGATCTTATCGCGTTTGTTATTTACTGCCAATTTCCTGTCTTTAATCATTTCTCTTTCCAACTGACTCGTTCGAATGGATTGACCCGTGCTTTTTTTTTGTATTTCGCAAATTATGATCAATCAGAACGAAACTTCAAGTTTGTTGTTGTTTGTTTAGCCTGTTTACGACTGTATGATTAGAACGAGTAAATTCCTTGGGAGAAGGGGTCGAAAGGGGGGGCAGGGTACGAATTACTCGTTTACGAATAGTTAAGCCATCTCGGGTAAGTGGAGATTTGTTTTCCGAGCATAAGAGAGCTCGGCTATAAACATTAGCCCGACACAAACGTCGGTACGTATACGTAGACGCGTATTACAAGCAGACGCGGGTTGACGACGTGGCAGATCACAGCCACAACTACTGTGCGCAAGCAACGAGCCGTATCCTGCTAAACTGTTAAGAAGGAAGTGGCTGATTGGTGGTTGCCCCGCGTTCTAGCGTTTGCTGCCTCTCTACCCAGAGCCAGAGACCGGAGAGACTACCCCCGACTCGATGAACGATTATTACCGTTACATTCTACCTTGATATACTCATTCTCCTGTCTTTTTCGCAATTTAGGAACATAATCATGGAAGGGTTTTCATGTTTTTCATACTCACGGGGATCTTGCTGCTCCTGAGGAAGTCGAGGAGAGCCTCCAGGGCGCCGAGAGTCGATGCCTGGACGTAAACTCCGCGTTCGGCTAGCTTGATGTGTCCTAAGGCACTTGTTAATTCTCGGGCTGTTTCTTCTCTCAGTAATTCAACCTCGTCGGGTTTTTGGGCCACTTGAAGATTCAGACCTGGGAAAGAACGAGCGGAGACGATTTGATTAGGCTTTGATACAGTATTTGAAGAAAAAAAGTGTGGCAACGGATGGAAAACATTTATATTCACTCATTATTTAAATTTAATAACTAATTATCGATTGTTTCAAAAAGTTGGATGAAAATTTCTTAGTTTTTAAATTGTTTTTGATCATAAATTCATTTCCTAATCGAACAATAGATTTTTCTCAATAGTTCTGAATGAAAGAAAAACGTGTATCAACAGATGAAGGATTAATTAATTGATTAGGTAGTTAAACCAATTACAGATTTTTTTTCTCATTCGGACGATAAGTTCGCCTTCAGTTTAAAAAAATGTTTTCATTCATAAATTCATCACCTAATCAATCAATAAATTTTCCTTCACAGTTTCGATTGAAAGGAAAAATTTGTATTCATTTTCTTGATAAAATCTTCATTCTTTGAATATTTAGAAGAAATAAATAACTGATTATCGATTTTGCAAAATTTTGGATGAAAATCTCTTCAGTTTAAACATTTTTTTCATTGATAAATTCATTTCCTGATCGAAAAACAGATTTTTCTTTGCAGTTATAAATAAAAATAACAAAAATTCGAGATAAACTTTCAATTTCTGAATTTTACATAATTTAACAGAAGAAGAAAAATCGCGAGAAAAAAAAAACTTGGACATCAATTTTGATTAATACCTGCTATGGCTTTCTCGAGATCTTTCGCAGCGATTTTGACCCCTTGGGCTGCTCTGATTTCCCTGTATTCTATGTAGGCGTTCTGAAAAAGAAAAAAAAATGTTCAAAAGGGTTTTTTAGATACCAGAAATTTTGATAAACGTGAAGAATTGATCGAAATCGTTCTCACCTTGACTCTGAGCTCTTTCATTGGCTGCGGCATAAGCAGAGATCGAATCTGAGTGACTATGGGTCCGTCGGTACCGGCCACTATCATGGTATCGCCTTCTCTTAACGTTCCATTAACCAGAATACAATCTATCGTCGTACCCAGCCCAGGAAGGGCCTTGACCTCCAAAACTGTCGCCTGCAGTTCTTCGCTGAACATCAAACGCTTCGCCAAAGGTCCTTGACAAGCGTCCACCACGAGGCCCAGAAGGTTGCCCATTCCCTCGCCTGAAAACACGTCAATTTTTTTTTATCACCTATTACATAGTTTAGTTTATCAATCTTACCCGTAACGGCGCTCGTTGGGACTAGAGAAATATAACTCCTAGGATCGGGATTTTCGTAGAATATAGCCGCGTTTAATCCTTGCTCCGCAAACTGTACGATAACTTCCTTGCTACGAGTTTCGAATTCTCGTTGCGTGTTCGGAGCTTGATTTTTAACGATGTCCTGGACGTCTTTGCGCGCCATTGTCTGCCAGTCGTATAACCTGGGGGCGTAGAATTTCGTATTAGGATCGAATTGCGGTGAAAGAGACGAGAAAAAGTGCCTGCGGAGTCGAAGAGTGAATAAATAACTGTAGAATTTAGTTATTCTGGCTCTGCAGACACCTTGACAACGATGAGACCAAATTTTACCTGTCTATTTTGTTCAGCGCAACGACAAAAGGGCATTTTTTTGTCTTGAGCAAATTAATACTTTCTATAGTCTGCGGTTCTAATCCGTGCATAATGTCTACAACTAATATCGCAATGTCGCAGAGCGACGATCCTCTGTTTCGCAAATTGCTGAAAGACTCGTGCCCAGGTGTGTCTATGATGAGGAGACCGGGAATCTTGAACTTCTTATCCGCGAACTGAAACGTTAAAAATTGATTAGAACTCTCGTCGAACGCCGAACGGATATAAAAGACCTCTTACCCCTTTAACGTATCTGGTGGATTCTTGAATAGCGTCTATAGGCACGTTGGTAGCACCGATTTGCTGAGTAATTCCTCCCGCCTCGCCGTCTTGGACGTTTGTTCTCCTCAGTTTGTCGAGGATCTTAGTTTTTCCAGTGTCTACGTGACCCAGAACGCATACAACAGCTGCCCGCAGATTGTCCAACGTTTTATTCTTCTCCGCCTCAATTCTACGGCTCTGTATCCTCGCCCTGGCTTTTTCTTTCTTCCGTTCCGCGTCCGTCTTTCTGTCGTCAGGCTCGCTGTCGTCCTCGGAATCTGATTCAGATTCCGAATCGCTGCCGCTTACAGTGTCCGAATCGCTTCCCGAGGAGTCTTTCTTAGATTCGGACTGCTGCTGCTTTCCGCCTTGGGCTTTCGACGATTGTTTCGAAGGTTTTAACGTCCCTTCGGATTGATCTTCTGGGAAAAAAAAATAGGATATGAAAAAATTAATAGTCGAATAAACGTTGTAAAATAATCGGAATAATCGTTGAAACCTTCTTCGTGCTCCTCCTCCGTCGACTCAGCATCCCAGGAGTCTTTGATCGCCTCCTTCTTGGGCTCCTCTGGCGCCTGCTGATCGACTATTTCCACCTGTACTTGGTCAGGGTTTTCTCCACCCTCAGCCTTTTTTTCGTCCTCCTTCTCCTTCTCTTCGCTGCTCAATTGCGGCTTTACTTTGTTGGGTCGTACTCTCGTACCTGGATTTAAATAATTGTTAATAGAACAAATTTTTCGGGGATCTTGAAGACATATCAGAATTCTACCTGGCCTAGCTTTCTTTTCTCCTACGTCAGGTAGATCCACGCCCTTGGCTTTAAGGGCGTCGATCATAGCCTGAGCCCTCGCTCTGTCCAATTTTTGCTTATTGGTAAGCAATTTTCCCTCCGCCTTGAGCCTCTCTTTCCTCTGTTTTTCCTTAAGCTTCTTTTTCTCCTTTCTCTCTTGTTCCAATTGGAGTTGTTCCAATCTCGCCTTCTCTCTCAGGTCTTCCTCTCTTTCTCTCTCTTCTTCTTCTCGTTTTAATCTCTCCTCGTCCTCTTTCAGCTTCTTCAAAGCCTCCTGCATAGCGATGATCGTTTTCTTGCCGGGACCTTTCGCTTTATCTGTTGAAAAAAACACAAAATCAATAACAAGGACTAATATTGAAGTTCCTTCGAATCTCACCTTTGTCCTTAGGATCCTCCTTGGCTCCCTTCTTCTTCTTCTTCTTGCCATCTTCGTCGTGACCCTCGTCGTCGCCTTCATCCCCCTCCGCATCTTTCTCCGCAGCCTCGGGCTTCTTGGGGGCAGATTGAGGCTTCGATTCCTCCACCGGTTCGGATTCTGGGGTCGCCTTGACGTCGTCGGACTTCTTTCCAGTTTCCTGAACAATAAAACGACGATATTTGACGTAAGGATCATATTTTCCAATCTGCATTCAAGGCTGAACGAAAACCCACCGCCTTCTTCTGGGCGAGTTTCTTCTGCCTCTCTCGTTCTTTCTTTTCCTTCTTCTTCTGCGCAGCCGTCTTTACGGTTCCACCTTCACCCTCGTTCTCGTTATTCTGATCTTCTCTATCATCGACTTTCTCCGTGTTTTCTTTCTTCGCCTTATCTTCCTCCTTCTTTTCAACCAGTTCTTCCGCTGGCGAGTCTTTCTTCTTGCCAGAATATTCGAGCTCCAATTCGGCCAGGACTTTCTCTATGTCCTCGTCACTGTCGTTCCGTTTCTTTTTCCCTAGAGATTCGATCACCAGATTAATTGAATGATTATCCACTGGAAGAAGCTTTGAATTATTAAAACAAAACCCTTTTCCTTTCGTCTTCACCTTTCTTTCCTTTCTTCCCTTGTGGCTCCTGTTGTTTTTTCTGCTGTTGTGCTTTTGTATTCTTTACGCTAACAGCTTCATCGGAATCGTCATCGCTAATCTGTGGTTCTTCTTCGTCGTCATCGTCGTCGTCGTCGAGTTGGAGTAGAGCGAAACCACCTTTGGCTGTAAATGAATCGTTTTTATTAAAATCGTTATCGAGTCATAAAGTTTTTTTTGGGTACCTTTGACGTTACTTTTAGCTGCAGCCTTAGGCTTCTCCGCCTCAAACTCCTCGTCCGAGTCCTGCGCCTTTTTTCCCTTCTTCGCCTTTCCCTTAGCCTTTGGTTTTTCCTCTTCAGACTCGTCCCCAGACTCGTCTTTCGGCTTCTTCTCGCCGCCTTCTTTCTTCTTCTTGTCTTTTCCCTTCACCTTTGTCTTGGCAGGCTCTTCGACCGCCTGTTCCTCCATATCGACGTCGCTATCCCTGATCGAACCAATTCGCAACAAGAATTGAATTATAGAAATACGAGATCGTAGAATTTTTTCATAGCGAAATAAAAATCTAGGTTAATAAAATATCTAGTGACCGACATAACCTAAAATACTCGGATAACATATGTTTGTTGAATTCGGTATCAAAGTCCGAGAGTGAAATGTGGGAATAATTGTCGGTTGTCGATTTTATTCTTCTATCGAGAGACGTTGAGGGATATAACTAACAGATAAGGGTTCATTATTCGGTTGTCCCGACCTTCAGGCATGTTAAAATGCTGCAATCTGTCTGAAAATAAACTCACATTTCTTCGTCCTTGCCAGCTCGTTTGCCCTTCTTCGCTTTACCCATCTTTGGATGATCGTTTGTAGATATTTATTCACAACTTTTTACGCGTACGGTATTCGCTAACTGCGAGTTTTCTCAACATGAAACTCTTTAGAAAAGTAAAAAGTTGACAAAATTTCAGAGGCACCGGTTTTCTAGTCTCTGCGTTAAAAGTCGAAGAGTGACCGCGACGAGCGATACGAAGTTCGCAGACTCTCAACCACATGGGATTAGACTCGAAGACTCGATACTTGTGACACTTGAATAACGCAAGGAACCACCTTCACTCCGCTCGAAACGCGCGCCGATTTTTGAATATTTGAATCTTGGGAATTTTTTTAGAAACTCAGATTCAAATATTCGAATCCATTAATGATTGCGATTATCATGTAGTCGGCTTAGTTCCAATTAACGCGTGAAATCTTTTGTCTATAACAAAGATTGAACCATAAATTGAATCTGCTGCAGTAAAAGGTGGCTTTTTTCAGATATTATCATATAATTATTTTTTTCATGAAATAAATTATGTAAAAAGTTAATAATAGTTGAATTCAATTTACAAAAATTATGTATTCATTTTCCCTACAAATGAAACGCGTTAAAATACTTTCCAAAAATTTTATTAAACTTTGATATCGAAAATTTTGGTCAAATCTGCAGAATGTTGTCTGTAGGGCAAATAAATACTGAAACAACGATTACGTTACCTTCGAAACGAAATACTGCAAAAGCATCATCTGGTTCTATTTTTCATAGATAGCCTTCACGATCTTCTCTGAATTTTTACACCTTGAAGATTCGTAGTAATAGAAATTTGAATGTGAAGGAAGCGGGGGGATATTTATGATTACAATCTATGACAATGCCGAAAGAATATTATTTTATATTTGCGATTGATATCGATGAATCTGATCCATATACCCAATCACGGTTTTATAATAGCCGGGAAATAATCTTCCTCCCTCTCTCTGTTACGACCAATCATTTGAAATGAACAAAGAGGAATAATTTTCAGATACAGAGTTGAATCATTCCGAATTTATCAGGGCTGGTTTACTGCGGTGTTACGACCAATTTCTTGCAAGCTAATGCCAGAATTTGTAGAACTTGAACTTCTCCTAGAACTTGCAGCTTCGGAATTTACCATGGTCATCACACTTACATTATCCTGTAACATGATAAACGAGGAAAAATAAAGAATCCATCACAATTTTTATACATTAATAGAAAAATATACAACTTTAATTAATTTTCGCGTGTCAGGATTGACGCGTTTAAATTAGTTTATGAGTTTGAAAATTTTCAACGGAATACGATATTCACGATATTCTAATATTCATAAATTACCCGACGTCTCCAAACTTTGAACTTCTTAACGGCGTACAGAGATCCGGCTACTATGAGCGCTGCCAAAATCAGAACTCCACTGACAATGCCACCGGTAGCCGCAGCTGTTCTATCGCCTCCATCGCCTCCATCGCCTGATTGAGACATGAAAGAGAACCTCAACGTTTTCTTCTTTATCTATTTAGCATTGAATAATTACCACCGGACACAGGCGAAGCTCCGGCACGAACGAGAATTTCGTCTTTTGCTTCGCCAGTTGTTACACTAAGTTCCAATAGAGCGGCGCAAGTCCAGTTTCCAAAGTGTCTGGATGAGACTGCGCCCACTGTTATTCCACAGCCACCCAATCGCATGCTCAAGCCGCTGAACCAGTAACTTGCGCCATCAAGTACCAGAGGACTGAAAGAAGATCGAAGGAGAAATGTGCATTAGCGACAAAGCTTGTCTTGTCGGAATGTTGGAATCCCGGAAATGGAATTAAACTCTACTTTTGCTGAGTAATTTCATCACCGATGTGTATCCCGGTGCCATCAGGCATCAGGAATCTACAATAGTCTAGAGAAATCCTATCAGGAACGGTCCTACAAGTTATCGTCAGGGCTCGACTATCCGTTGCTCCGATTTCCTGCTTCTCAGCGGCCAAATGTGTTTCTGGAATTCATTTCCCCCACTTTCATCAATTGATTCTATCCTCAGAATAATTGCAGCTACCTGAGATCCTAACATCTACCGAAGATGTTAACTCGAAGCCGGAAACCTCGGGTCCCATGTGGCACATCCATTTCCCTTGGTACTCAGATTTTGCACCTGTTATTTCTATGCCGCACTGTCCTTTGCCAAATCCGTTGCCGATGTACCTATATTGAAAGTATTCAATCAGCCCCATGAACCAGAATGAGCTGAACCGACTCACTTGTGTGTCGCTTCGTCTTGCGTCTCTACTGGCCTGGGTGTAAATATCTCGCCGTTGGGTGCTAAGAACCAACAGTAACTAATCGCCACAGTCGCTTCGCATCTCAGCTGCAACTTTTCCCCGAATACGGTGGTAGTCGCATCCGTTGGCAGAGCTGCAGCTAAAAATGATTGTGTATTAACAGAATTGTCATTATTATGTATTTGAATTCCAATGTTCTTCTATACCTGTAACAGTACTGGGTCGAGTAATGCTGTTATGAATCTGAACGAAAGACCCGAATGGTTCCTCGTCTTTGATGCCCACGGAGCATTGCCATTGCCCGTAATCATCATTGGATGGGGATGTAACGGTGATTCCACATTCCCCCCGGGCAAGACCAGCTCCGTAGTATCCGTATCTTCCGCTGTGAAGACCGTCGCTCAATTGAAATCCAGTCTGAAAGTAAGATTGCTATGAATCTCCGATGGCTTATAGGATCACAAGGATCGTCGCAGTACCTGGGCCGCGTCCGGTTTTTCGAATCTACAAAATTCCAACGCTTCGTTGCTATTTCGGAGATTGCAGTACGCATTTATACTACCAGTTTTGTTGTTCTTCTTGAATCCAGTCGCCAATTTGTCTCCTGTGAAATAAATTATGCTCATTATCAGCTTCATTCGTCCTCTGTTTCCACGACTTACGGAAAACACTGAGCTCCGCGGTAGAAGGAACTTCTTGGACCTGACCAATCACACCGGTAGTGGCGCGCCACAACCCCTGCACAGCAGCGGTGGGCTGTTGTAGATCAACGTCACATTTTCCAGCTACTAAAATAGTCTCGTCAGAGTGCGGCTGATGGATCTGTAAGAAGTCGCGTCGTTCGGTTGAAAAGACAATTCCTCCATTTCACGTTCGGCATAACTGAGAGACGACTGACCCAGCAATACTTGCTCTGTTCCTCTAGCGTCAGAGTATATCCCAAGCCACTTTCGATGGAAAAGTTTTTCCGCACCGCGATGTACTTGTCTGAAATAAATATGATGAGAAAATTCCCTCACGTTGAATTTCGGTTGCGAATATCGTCGTACCCAAAACCACGACGGAAGCAGCATCTACGAGAGTGTCGGTAGAATTTTTTGCCGTCAGTCTCCACCTTCCTTGATCCGCTTTGGTCACTCCCTTCAAGACAAACCCACATTCTCCGTTCTCCGTCCAGTAGCTTATCCTACCATCACTGTCGGACTCCTCGCTCATGAGATTGTAGTTTGTGAGTAACGGTGTTCTCACGTAGCAAGAAATCATCTCAGGTACGACGTTCGTCAATCGAAGCTGAAGGTCCTCGCCTTCTCGGATTTGGAGACTCAGAGGCAGCACACGGCGTAAATCCGAAGCTAGAATAAAGGTTCATCTGAACAAGTGCGAGGATGGATGCAAAGGAACTTGACGACGTGATTAAAATCCTTACCTATTGCCCCGGTAATAAATAAAAAGTTGAGGCATAGCGAGACGTACTGTTTAGAGACCATTGCAGCAGCCGCTAGCACGATGGTAGCACAACTGGACGATGCCGAAGAGTGAAATCGATCACAGACGTAAGTCTAATGCATAGATAATTCAATCTTCACTTTGTCTTCTGTGATATAATAAACGACTATCATCTTAATTGGTATGGATCAATCACTTTTATTTCATCAATAAAAAAAAGAAAACTGTAATTGATAAAGGTGTTTATTATGGAATATTCTTAAGATATGAGAGCCTTGATGATGGAAACTCCGAGTAGAAGTAGGCTCAGTTCGAATTTGGGTGCTGAAAAATAAAAGAAAATATCAATTTTATGCACTCAATAATATTTTATACAATTTATAATACCTGAACTCAGTTTGAAAGTGTCGGACAGTTCGGAAGTAGAAGATTGCAGTCTTCCGGCACAAACCCAAGTTCCTAGATCAACGTCCTGGACGCTGCTCAGAGCAAGACCGCAGGTTCCCTGCGCCAAATCTCCCGTCATGCTGGGAATGCAAAAAAAAAAAAAAAAAATAGAATGTAAAATAAAAGTTTTGGAAATCATATTCAAAGTATATCTCCAGACGGCAGGTTGGTATAATCGTTACAGTGATTGATGCATGCGTTGATTCCCATCCGAGCCAAACCGGACTGGATTAAAATCCAATTTAGATATCCTACCTGTATTTCGAATCGCTGTCGGCATATGCTGCGTTGATACCAACACCGTCTGGCCTGATAAAACGGCAATACGACAATGCTTTAGTGTCATCCAAGACTGCGCATTCGACCAATGCGGTGCCCTCACTTTCCACAACTGATCTCGCAGTCAAGGAGCTCGCTGTAATGTTGGAAACGTTATAGTTAATCAGATAGTTATAGTATAAGCAGCCATCGATGAAACTTGAGTCTCACATGTTATTTGAACAGTTATATCGACACCGACGTCCGTCGCCTGCCCAGTGATGCCCATGTTGCATGTCCATGTTCCAGCATCGTCGTAGCTCGAATATGTGAAGGTAATCGAACAGGATCCGGATGTTAAACCGTCCCCTGAATAGCTCCACAGTCCGTTATCAGTCGCATCTGGGTGCGCTGTGAAATAGGAACCATTCGGATGTCCAAACCAGCAATAGTTCAGACTCGTCAAAGCGCTGCAAGCCAATGTCAGCGTCGAGTTGTAAACGCTGTAGGCGGTGTAGGAGCTCGAGACGGAGATCGCCACAGGGTCGGCTGTTGGATAGAAAATTTTGCAATCTAAAGTATCCGTATAATTTTCATTTAGACTGATAATCTATGTACTGGATCGTACCTCGGGTGGCGACAGCAGTAGCTTCCGACTCTTCCAGGGTGATATATCCGATCCTTACATCGGTGCTGTTTCCGGTGTAACAAGTCCATGTTCCATAGTGGTCGCTCGATACATCGAGAATAGTCAAACCGCAAGAGAAAACACCTTCAGAGTCGTAATAAGGCGCGTACTCGTCATTACCCACACCGAGTATCATCGACACTCCGGTACCATCCGGAGATACAAATCTACAGATCTAAAGGAAATCATTTATTTAGAGTTTTTGCTAGTTTGATGAGAATGAAAATGTAATGTCCACCTCGCTTTCCACTCCGTAAACTCTGCAGTATATGTCGATCGCTCCGCTGACACCCTGATTTTCGGATGACCCGGTGTAGATGTATGGGATATCTGAATGAAACGTAAAAATAGAGAAACATGTCTTCAGTTCAAAGCAATGAATCAGTACCTTGAACGCTGATATCAATGGTTTCAGTTATCTCAGTAGGCGAACCCTTCAGACCCGTGCGAGCTATCCAAGTTCCATTGTGCTGCGAGGTGACCGTTGTTATATTGAAACTACAGCGTCCAGCCACTACTTGAGTAATTTCTCCCTGAGTGAAGATTACGTATATGAAGAAAACACATTGATGAAGTTTACACACGAAATACAATCTGTATCACCTGTGGATTTGTTAACTGACAATAACTGGCATTTTCATGACCGATGTAATCCGTCAGGCTCTGACCTATGGCCGGAGTAATTACTGTCCAGGTGTCATCCGCCATCGAGGAATCTGAAATATTTGTCAATTTGATAGAATGATTTGAAGCTCCGTTTATTGGTCTCTGATCACTGCTTTCTTTCTACCTGCAGGATTCACCAATACCCTGTTGTAATAGAAATGAGTCGAGTTCACAGCTGCCGTAAGTTTCCAGTATCCGGAACTGGCGACGTTGGTAATCTCGATCCCGCACCAGGCTGAAAATCATACCCAAGTTCAGAACTGCGAAGGCAAGCTCGGGAACCAATCCGAAGCGATTATTTACTCACAATCTGTATTTGGACTCCATTGTTTAACATCGGTACTAACTTCGCCGCCGTATTTTACTTCTACATTCTCATCCCCCGGTGGAGTAACGTAACAGGCTTGCACAGTTCCTGCCAAACTGTTGAGAAATGTGTACACCGATTCCGAGGCGATCAGGTCGATCTCGGTCGATGGCCAAATAGGTGCTCTTTCTATGACGAACAATTTTCAGGAAAAAGTCGTATAACTCATCGCGTTGTAAAACAGATAATCGATTACTTAATCAGAATTCAATCGCATGATATCCGAGATTAGATACCAAATATCTTTGAATCGCAGTCTCAAGAGCCTTTCACTCGTTACAGAGTTTCTGGCATCGATGAAATTAGACGAACCTTGAACCCGGAGAGTAAAGCTTTCCGTATAGGCGACATTATCCGCGCCCGTGATGACCAGGGAGTACGCTCCGCTGTCTGAAAAGCTAGTAGAATCTATGGATAGACGACAAACCGTCGTTGAGCTCGATACTGTGAATCTCTCGTCGACGGTAGTGATGAGAGTGTCGTTTGGTAGCAATTCGTACGTGCTACCGTTGGGCAGCGTAATGTAACAATCTGATATCGTTGTGCCCGATACACTTGACTGGAAGGCCTTCGACTCGGTTACGTCGACTTCCAGGAGCGATTGGCACTGGCCTATAATTAATTATTATGTAAAAATAATTTAGAGAACTTTGGAGGATCGGTTACTCTTATTGTTAGTGGATAATTAATCAGAATCGCAGACATTACCAGTCGCTAGAGAAGCTGCAATAAATGCTACGAGTAGC
The DNA here is from genome assembly GCA_018420115.1 of Euura saliciscinereae. Lineage (NCBI taxonomy): Eukaryota > Metazoa > Arthropoda > Insecta > Hymenoptera > Tenthredinidae > Euura > Euura saliciscinereae. Next base: position 18,710 of record JAFFZH010012085.1, read on the forward strand.
CACATTGCGGCAACGGTGCTGCGTACAGTGTCAACGGAACGACTGGCTGATTGTTGATCACAGTTTGTAGTATCTGTGACGAATTTATGACAGACTTTTGAAATCCATCATTTAAATCCTCCACTCGAGAGTGAAAAGGATCAAGAATTTGATAGCGATCGGTATCGGGATTCCTGACACAATGTCTGCACGCAATAAATCGAGAACGAGGTAAAACTTCACTCGTTTATTACAGAATTTATACCTCCGGACTGTGACCAGTCAAAGAAATGGTCTATCTTGGATTCCGTTCGGAAGTAGTGCAAAAATCATTATCTCATTTTCTGGTGTTATTAAAAATACTGAACAATAAAAAAATCATACTTCAATTATAGTTGATAAGATAAGCTAGAAAAATGCGAAGATCTTAAGAGATAGCAACAATTTCTTAAGAATATAACAATGTACAGAATAAGTAGTGGAACGTTCTTGACAAGATCAAAGACACAGGAATTAATTTAGTGCTCTTTATATCTAATAAATTGCTTCATATAACGTCCGCACCTTCCAGAACGTGAGGTTTCTAAAGTACTAGATTTAACAGGCTCCGTAATCATCAGATCTAACGTCCACAATGGATTATGAGCTATGATAACAAATATGAAAATGATAATCGTGTTGATGAAATACCTATAGATTAGTGTTATTGAACATGATGAGATCCTTGAGTCTAATGGACTTAGGATTATAACGAGCCTTCTGGTCACGAGAGAGAAAAGACAGACAAGATTATCGTCACCAAATTATCTGAGTCATTATTTCAGTGCACGCTTACGAATTATGTGAACAGTTTCAAACGCTTCTTAACATAATAACTTTATTAGAGAAGAAAATTAGTGTTTCCTTCTCGTTTTACATCGTTGATATCTGATATGGAATAATGTTCCGATCCAAAGACGATTATCATACTGCGTAGAAGTTTCGTTGTTGTTAGAGGACCTCAGTAACAAACGATCGTGGATTCAGTATTGCCTAAGTAGATGTGTTATACGTCGTCGAAGTAGCCTCGGTCAATTTATACGACATCGAAGTCGGCTCAGTCTGTGCTTTGGGGTCCGTCGTGCCCTTTAGTCCGACAGTTTCGCCAGGTTTTTGCGAAATAGTTAACTTGTGATACTGGTTCAACGTGATCGGTAAGTATTGAGCTATCTCGTTCGGCTCCACAAACAGTACGGGCGATACCTGAGGAGAAAACAATCGATATTAAACAATTGGCACCGTAATATAATTAAAACTGAATAAAATGACGGATCATACTCTCAAATCTTGAACTTTGGCCTCCCTGGATGTGAATTCTCGGAGAATATAGTCCTGCCCGAATTCGTGGAATAGCCTGGTATCGTTTATCCTGAGCATGACGTTGTCTATTCTTAGAAAATAACGTAAAAGGACGAAGAAACTGCCGGGCATTACGCGCTGTAAGAAAAAAAAGAGGGTTTCAAAGATTAGAAATCGTTCAAATTGTCAAATTACAAGCGAGCTTGCAGCAAGGAGAAACCTACAATCTTCACGGAACAGACTGCGATTCCATTATCGTGAAGCTCATCCTCGAACAAGGTGAGATCGTGATAGAATAGTATTTTCTCCTTCTGTTTCAGTTTATTCACGTCTATCTTATCCGTCGTTTCCTCGACGTCAAAACCGCTCATGGTCCCCTTGTAGTCCGTGGTGAATGTCCAATCGAAGGGTTTTATCTTCTCTTCGAGATACTCGCTGCTTTCAGATCTGCAAATAATTTTCTCAAGAAGCAAACCGTTTCAATCTTATCGTATTAATCGGAGGGAATATTACCTCGACTCCTTCCAGGCCTCGGCGCATGCTAATTGAATATTAATTCTCCCGTTCGAGACTCGCCTCAGAGCGTCTAGTGCGTTGAATTCTATAACTGCGTCGCTGTTGTATTTCAGAGTTAGAATATTGTTCGGAAACACCATGTCCGGCATGTGTGGCAAGTCCAAGGTTCTGTTGTACCTGTAGAATCAACGAGGCATTGAAAAATGTGGCCAGAAACCGAGAAGTAGTAACTCAAGTAGGATAAAATATCGACGAGATTAACGCACACGCAGAATTGGCAGGCGTCCACGTCGTTGTCTCCGCAGGCATTCTCGCTCTTTGAACATTTCGAGTGAAGAATGTGAGACTGTGTGTACTTCAAACTCCACGGCGGAAAGGAATGTTCTTCTTGATTGACGGGGAGACGTAGAATGTCGATGCCTCCGTGAACCTTCACCGTCGTCATATCTGGATTAACATAAACAACATGAGAGACGGTGACGCGTAGCAGCTGCTTTCCTTCGCATATTTGTGCGATAAAAATTAAAAAACACTTTTTTCGTAACCTAACCTGACCTAACCTCGTTATAATTCAACGTGGACTGAGATTTTTCCGGTTTCTAGACATCTGCCTCGTTTCATTCGTATGTTTGTGGCTCAAAGAACGAGAGGATCGGTGTTTTTTTTACAATTCTTGACGCGTAACTGGATCAAAACATAACATAACCTCAAAGTCTGTGATGTCTTGGGATTCCTGTCAGTAGGATAATTCTTGGGAGATTGAGACTTGCGGATAGTGTTTGGGACTATTTTCTTACCTGCTTCGTGTTATCCAAGATCAAAACATACGGGTAATCGGACACAATTCCTGTAAAGTTTTATTTCTACGAACCACCGGCCCATTCGGTATTTTTAGTTCCCGATAATTGACTTAAGCGATGGTTCCACATCTCGCCGCGGCAACTTCGAGAGCGCTGGAGGCGGTCGGTGACTGTGTAGTGAAGTTAGCCACCTGATTCTATCGGCCAGATTCGAATTTGAATTCAAATTTTCGTCCGCATAGGGCGAGCTAATGAGTCAATCGGTGGCGTAACTACCGGGGGCTCGGGGCGTCCGTAGAACACGGGCCCACGCTCCAGAGGGAGAAAAAGATGATTTGCAGGCTGAGATATCCAAGGATAGAACGGAACGAGATCGAGCGTTACATGTTCCTTAATATTTAATCCATCTTTGAGATTATCCTACAGAATTAAATTGAACAGTATCAACCTTCGAATCGAATTCATACATTAGTTCGTTTAACAGAAATTATTCATTTGCGCCTTGAGGGAAGCAAAAGATTAAACGAGGGGAGACTGTTGTACCTTGTCTTTGGTGTACCTTGAAACATGTAATTTGCGTGTAGTTATGTTGGTAAAAAAACACGCGGTAGTTCGTTATCAATAGTCGGATGAAACGAGCTGCTGACCCCAATTTGCGATATTGAATTCACCATCAGAAACCGTAATTCAGAGATTTGAGTACAGAATTTGTCTATTTTTTAACAGTCTGATGTATGACATTTTTGGAGATCGACTTATATATATGTGGTAAGACATATATGCACCTGACATGTAATGTGCAATTCACGAAAATATACAAACTCCTGACTCGCTAAATTTGCATCCCGGACGGCAGAATGCGCGTGAATGGAACATTCCTGTCCGCCTGGAAACCCTAACTCGCAAAATCCAAATGATTAAACAAACGAATATTGACTGTCGGTGGTTATTGTCAGCTAGAACTACTTTTTGAATAGATCGAAGTCTCGTGGAAAAATGTTGAATATTTTGCGTTTCATAACTGAAGATTGAAAAAGGGTTCCGAGATACAACAGTTCTCCCTACCTGCAGGGACCAGATTGAATAATTGCACACGGACCCACGGAGACATAGTTACGAATGGAGTCAATATAAAATAAAAATTATTCACGCTATCAATGAGTGAAGAATTTAAACTCTATTAACCTAATTGGTTATTAATTGTAGAAATTGATTATTTGATGAGCTAATCGAGAACGAAGAATTGAATTTTAAAAAACTGTCTTCATACTTGACACAGTTTTATTATGTCTTTGTAAAATTTATTTGAATCCTAATATTTCATTACTGAAATCACAGTTGATTAATCATATAATTAATCGATGAATTGATACCTCATTAGTTAATTAATAAATTGATTATCAATCGATAGATCGAGATAATGAAAATAATTGTACTCGAAGTTGAAGAAACAGAAATAACTAATAATGAATGAAATAAGAAACAATAATCTCGTCTTCAAATGAATACAAGAATCACAACCTGATTGTTTCATAATTCTTCGATTATGTTCACGGTCGAGATAAATTTCAAAATAGTATCAATCATCCCTCAATATAGTCTCTCTGACTATTATCTTGAAATCTCATAATCTCACGGTTTATGAATAAATCAATCGATAATTCGCGTCCAAATAGAATTCCTACCGACTTTATTTTTTAAACCAAAATCGTATTGAATCTAATGAAATAAAATTGTAGATGAGATGCTTTTGTCTTGCGAGATCTGAGATCAGATTCTCGTCGCGTCTGCGTGGTGCGATAAGCTGGAGCAGCTCTGTCAGAGATAGTTCGCGGTATGGTTGTCTGGTTACAGAGTGCACGATTTTCTTCAGTCGTATTTCTGCTGTTCGGCTGATATTATCTCACAGATAAATAAATCGCTTATCGAGCTGGCGATATGGAGCTGCGGATAATTGAGACTCTGTAATAACATCGATATCGAAAAATTTTCTGAAGAGAAAAGAAATTAAAATGAAATAAAAAACACGATAACACGATTTAGGATCTTGGAGCCTCAAACTCGCTATAATTAATTGCGTCTGCATAAAATGTGTTCTCATTTTTTTTTTTTATTTTATTAAGAATATTTATACATACGAGAATCATGCTATTTCTGGCATACAATGATTATCTTTAATTGTCTCGAATGAAATTATAATCCGTACGCAAAATTTGAGAAATCTATATAAAATTTCTGCGAGTGCAATGATCGTTTCGGAAAAAACAGAACTCACCTCAGGCGAGTGTAACGGAGCAACTGGTGATTCCGAAGATCCATCCGCAGATGCAGAAGATATCGAGGCAAGAAATCGGCGATGTAGAAGAATAAGGACTGACAAGGACGAGAGTAAAGTTAAGTCCATAAAGAGGCGATTATCGAAGAAAAAATCTCTTCAGAAACTCAAGTCAGCCGCCGGTCACGTGGGGCTTCTGTTAACACTGATGCTCTACACGGCTGTTGGAGGAGTGGTGAGTTATCACACTCATCATTTTCCCACGATCTGATCAGCGATTGTTAATTATAATAATTATCGAGGTATTCAATGTGTATATTTCGCCAAAAAACGCGATTTTGGAGACAGAAGGTCGTATAATTTATTTTTTTGGCTACGCCATTCATTCTCAAAATTATCAAAAAGTGTAGATCAATTGAAATTACGAGATCAAAGAATGTGAATGCAAAAGATCGTATATGATGGGCGATTACGTCATTTTTTCATCACAATTATTGAGAAAAATAAAAAAAAGGGCAAAGGCAGAACCGCAATAATTCACCGCAATTATTTTTTTTTTATTTTTTCATCCCTTATATGGATAAATTAAAAGAAAAAAGAACGTTTCGAAGAAATCGGTGAAAAATATTCGCAGATAGAAAATGAAGGTCGTACGGCCCAATTGAAAAAATTTTTTTTTCACGGATACGACCTCATAAAATTAATGAAAACCCTTTTTTATGCCGATCTTCTGCTTTGTATTGACCTGATATTATATAAATTTCAACGATTATGAACAAATCTTCGGGTTTTTAGCGTAAATACGATGAAAAAAAAATGTACGTCCTTTTGCCGTTAAGATAAGCAAAAAGTCGTAATAACATATATTCGCGCTGACGTTCTTGTATTACGCCCATCAGACAGGCGATTTGTGTACGAGGATTCCGAGCTGTTGATTATACACACAGTCAACATTGTCTCCCCGGTGTTTCTCTAGCTTTCATCCCGCCGATCTGGTATTCGAATGATTCCATTCCACTAACAGTCGGCACTAGAAAAGTTTGTTTGACCCATATATCTTCCGTCGTAGTTAACTGTTTCACCGAACATTCCGATTTCAAAGAGTTATTTTCGTGGAACCTACACTTCACGAGACCCTCGCTTCTCTCTACTTCGTAAACTAATCCTCTTCTCTTCTCTTATTTGAATCTAGATGTATGCAAAATTGCAACAATCGAATTTAGAGAAAATCTATACAACGATTTGGACATTTTGAAAATATTTCAATCCCCCCTCACAAAAAATAAAAGACAACCTTATAGACAGCACAGAACTCGAACTTGTCCAAAAGTCGTCGTATGGACGTCAAATTTAATGTCCCACTTTTTGGTGTCTGAATCTTGTCTCAACTCTGACAGACGTCTTTTGGTCTCTTGTAGAGTTGAGACAATATTTACACATAAAAAAGTGGAACATTTGACGTCCATACGACGACAACTTCGAAATCGTTGCTGTCCGGGGAAACTCAGAAGGGGCTCCAATCCACTGTCTAATTTTTCCTGCAAAAACACTCCGAATTTCTAGTTTTATAAGTTACCATTCATATCGGTTGAATATGACATCAACTATTCTTTATAAACCATGATTTCAGTTTGATTGACTATTTTCATACAATACCAATTTTTCTCAGTGAAGCGTCCAGCAGAAGCTTGTATAAATCTGCAGCTTTCTGAGAATCGCAAAAAGCTCTGAGTATTCCAAAGATGAATACACGAGCTGTAGTGAACCCAGCGGGTGATACGCCCACGTCCAGTCGTTGTATACGAATACGTATACTTGAAATACCCTCGTTGTTATTACAGAGCGAAAATAATCGATCACTTTTTCACTTTTTATCAATAATATTATCGACTCAACGTAGCGTGTCCGTGTGATGAATCGACTCCGCATCGAAAGCTCAACAATGAATCGCCCCTGAGAAACTCTCTCGTGTTAGGTATAACAAGCAACGCACAGTCGAGAGGAAAGCGATTCTTTATTTTCTCCAGGCCCTCGAAGAAAGAAAATTGTGATTTGTGGGTGTCGCGCGTGCCATAATCGATACATATGTGAGACATCCTTAGCGAAAAGACATCGGCATTCCGACATGGAACGAGAAGACCGAATTATTCTCGTCGGTTTTTTTTTTCGATTTCTCGAAGGGGACGAGGCTAGAGTGGCTGTATTTATGAATTTCCGGCTGAACGAGGCGACTGAGGGTACTTGAATTCTGATACATGAGAACATTTCTAAAGGCACTCAAAATGAACGGAGCTGAACATTTTTCGTGTAATTGGCTTTCAGTACCAATTGTCATCAAAATTGAAAAATTTTTGTATATCGACTACGATAAATTAAAATGTTGAAAAACTGATTTCAGATTCGTGATCAGCGACCCAAAAACCCAATGTGGTACCAAATTTCGTTCAAATCCGTTGATCGATCCGTTCACAAGATATCGTTTTTTTTTTATTTGTATTTCTTAGAATTTCATTATTCAAATAATTGGGAAAGTATACTGAACCGATCGAAGCTATAATCTAATAAGTTTTAAGTTTCGGAAAGCCGCGTTGATTGAGTCCAATTTGGTCCAAATCCACGCACTCGCTCTTGAAATATCATCCCAGACGTCAAACTCAAAATAGTCGGAGGAGATTCTCTGGACCTCGAAACGTGGGGATCCAGTAAAAATGCAACCTTTCATTTTCGGGGTGATTACCATAACTTCCTCTTTTCTCTGAAATTAACAGAGAAACGGGAAGTTAAAAATTCTTCTTATAAAGTTATTCGAGTTTCTACATGAAGAGAAACTGCACGAAATCCGATTTACGTAATGCGAGAGGCTTTCCATTCCTTTGAATTTCAAACTACTTTGATCACACTCGGTTCAAAATTTCATGAAATCGTATAAAATCACTCTGAAGTCACTTTGAAATCACTCGCTTTCTCTAGTCACAGGATCTGTGAGTGAATA
>JAFFZH010012086.1:0-20140 GCA_018420115.1 Euura saliciscinereae
TATACCGAGCTATGCCGCCAGCGTTCCAGTTATATTATAGTTCAGTGGATGGAACACCGGGTTTGGACGACAGCGGTGGACCAGGAACCGGAACCTAACCCTAAATTTAAATACGAACTCACACGTAGCGACACAGTCGCCAACGCAAACGCAAACAGAAGCGCAAAGGAAAACGGAAACACATACGGAAACCTCAACGCTAACCCACACGGAAACGGCGACGATATCCGAAGACGAACCGGAGCCGTAAAATGGGAGCCCAAACGCAAAAAATCGATAAACCTACTATTAGAATAGTTTCATCAAGTGAAAAGTATCTGAACGAGAGATTGCTCGTACGCTTGTCGTAATAAATACAGAAGAAAATCAGCATATCTGCATTGCAATAATGTTTGGAAAGACTATGACTCAAACTCCACTGATTCGAAGGACTTGGGACTCCCTACTGAAAATCGTGGCATGAGATCTGACATGAGATCTCATATGAGATCTGACGTAGGCTCATATGAGATCTGACATAGGCTCATATGAGATCTGATATCAGCTCACCCTGAGGCTCACATGAGATTTTGGTAACGAAATTGAACTGGGTTCTCATGCTAGATCTCATATGAGTCTCATGTGGGCTCATGTGAGATCTCGTGTGAGTTCTCATGTGAGATCTTGTATGAGTTCTCATGGGTTCTCAGATCGCATTTCTTCAACGATATTACGTCAGATTTCGTGATTTTGAATTGGGATTTCAGTTAAAAGTCAAACAAATCTTGGGTAAGTTCAAAATTGTTTTTTATTCCATGAAAAACAATAAATGACGAGAGCGAAGCCAACAAATTGTAATCGTTACATCTAGCATTATAGTAGTAGTCCGTCCAATATTAGTGTAGGTCTTATTTGGTATAGAAGAGCTGTTTCGATATCATGTTCATGGCGTGTCCTGTCTTTGCCCGAATACTGGTTGCCAGTCCTTCCGGTTGCATTCGGGATAGTGTTCCAGCGAGACTGAAAAATAACTGCAAACAGATGATTATTATTTTACACACTTCACCTGATATCTTTGAGGAGCTGATGTTAACATTATTGATTGGCTAAGTCAGCCACGTGGCGAGTTGAGGTTATGTTAAGGTTATGCTATTACGCCTAGGGTTTCGTATAAATTATTCATATGAAAACATCGTCTAAAGGATTGTTGAGTTGGAGATTATCATTCGTTCATGAGAAATCAACCATGTTTACAGAGACTCACATGTTTTGGTGACTTCCTGACATCCATAGCGACCGAGATGTTGACGGTACCAAAATCTCATGTGAGCCTCAGGGTGAGCTGATATCAGATCTCATATGAGCCTATGTCAGATCTCATATGAGCCTACGTCAGATCTCATATGAGATCTCATGTCAGATCTCATGCCACGATTTTCAGTAGGGCTGAATGCAAATCCAGACCTACGCAAAAGCTGCGCGGGAGAGCCGAGAAGGAGTGGAAGGCGCCCGAAGCACCTTTGGTGTAAAAACCTTTCGCCAAGTACCTTGTAATAATCACCCACAAATATATGTTAGCTAGAAAAAAGTATTTCCACACAATACTTGCAGAGATTCATCTTCCGTCTCTAATTGAAGGAATTCAATCAGACGTAACACCAAGTACATACCTGTTGGAAAAATGATGATGAATAAAATAAACGAATAAACATAAAGACGGAAAATCGACGAAAGGATTTGGTTTTTATTATGAAATCACTGATCGTACAAAAAGGGAATTAAAAAAATGATTGAAAAAACAAATAGAAATTCAGGTAGTGGTACTTGGCGGACCAGGGTTACCAAACGACCATTCCAGGTAGACCGGAAAGGACAGCCAAGTACCACTTTGTGTACATGATATGTTTGCCTGAAAACCAGTGCTAGTAGACGGAAATGGTAGGTGATTCGGAAAATTTGAAGAAAAAAATACATATCTTGTTATAAATACAGTACGAAACGAGTGCAGAGAAACAATCGCAAGTGTCGGTTAAGCCTATAGTCAGTTATAATTGATCCAGGGGTTCGTAGACTTTCTGAAGAATAAACTTTCTCTTGACATTGCACAAATAAATTTGTTGTACTCGATGGAAGTTTTTCCATCTTCATCAATCATCCATCAAAATTGAACGAAAATGAACGTAATTCGACAGCCACAAAGATGATAAATATGCTCCAGCATATGATTTCGCGGGCAACATTTGGTCGGATACGATGATAAAATGAGCGAAGGTATCGCTCTCAATTGAAGGTGGGTTGATTCCATACAACACGAGACGCTTTCTGAAACGTCTGTAGGCTTTCCGACATCCTGGGGACATGTCCCGATGGTAGGCATGATTGAGGGTACAGAGAAAGTCGATAGATCATACTTTGTCATACGAAAGCACATTTTATTTGCATCGATTTCAAATCATGTCAACACTCCGAGTGATGATTTCTCTGCATTCGACTTCGGGATTGAAAACAGAAGATCATTGAGGCGCAATAGCAGATCGGAAACAATAGAAACAGAGCGGCGAGGAGCAGGTAAGCGAGTTTCTGCATGGCGAATGAGTTGGTAGTTCTTTGGGAGAAATACTTTCGTGACGAACATGGCTGAGCGTCTCCCATTTACACCCGAGAACTAGTCGAATCAGGGAGCGTTAAAACGGAACTTGACGGCTTTTTTCCCGACTTCCTTTGCTCTGGTAACGGACCGTAAATATTCGTCTATATATAACGTTGCTGTAAAGATATTGTGACTTGGAATTGATTTTTTAATGTTTTTTTCCCATTGCTTTGAATTCAAAGTCTCGACTTGTGAAATGATTATTCGTTTTTTTAATACCTTGAAATGGTTATTTCAACGAATCATTTCATGTAGGAGGCTAACTTTCTACTGAAATTAAGAACCGGAAATGAATAGAGGAGAGCTTGCATTCACGGCGAGCCTGAAGTATAATCAATCGTGCTTCAAATTGACTCACGAGAAAGATAACGTTTTATGGAGCTCGAGACTTGGTAATTAAGTTAATGAAGGAAACAAAACAATTTCAAGTCGCAATATCTTTACAGCAACATTATGGACGAATGTTACGGTCTGTTATCAGAGCAAGGGAAGACGGAAAAAAACGCCGGAACGTTCCGCTTTAACGCTGGAGGGTCGCATACGACACTCTAAAAAAATGCTCGAAAACGACTTCCCAGGTGCCAGAACGTGCTACCTGTATGGTTTGAGAATTTTTATTCGATCCGACGTTTTTTGCGATAGCGAACCAGACAGTACAGAATTCAGAGTTGTCTAAAAGTCATCGTATGGACGGCAAATGTCCCACTTTTCGACGTCTAAATCTTGTCTTAACTCTTCAAAGACGCCTTTAAGAGTTAAGATAGGATTTAGACGTCAAGAGGGGAACATTTGACGTCCATACGACGACTTTTAGACAACTCCGTTTTTCAACGATCGTGCCTAATGAGCATAATAGTATTGAAATAATGGTTGGAAATGATATGATTCGAATTCCACCTATATTTGACGGACTTGGGACTAGGCGCCTTCAGTTATTCGACAAAATAGTACCTATGCACAATTTCGCAATTCATCACGTGCTAAATAAACGCCTGTACCTAGTGTTACCACGTTGACGTTGCAGTGTGTGGGGTTGCCCAACAAGGATGTAGTCATAATATTTCCAAGTTCCAACCAAGATTTTATAAACTGTATCCGAAGAAAAAAAAACTGGATAAGTTATGCAATAGACAAATTAAATAATAAAAAATTAAATAATAAAAATTTCATTTTTATCTCTGAAGCCTTCAGCAATTGGTTTGTGTCAATCAAAAACCCATTACTCTTACTATCATTCTAAAATTCGGCAAAACACAAAGCGTCAATAATCGGGTTCTGAACCTTCTTGAACACACGCGAAAGATTGATTGACTCAAATAAATATAATTTTTTGTATGCTGATATTTATAAAAGCTGAGAAAAATTCGATCCCAATGTTTGCATGGATTGATCCTGTAGAATATTCGTTACCGATTCTGAATCACGCTCTATAGGTATACACCGGACATAATTTAAGAACGAAATGTACAAAAAATACGATGTGTAACGAAGTGTACTTGAAAGAGTACGTCGAACCGTGGGCTACGCATACAAAATTAAGCTGAAAAACGGATCGTTCAGTATAATGTTCATGTATAACTAGATATCGTAATTATCTCTATGCTACGTTTTGAAACTAACCGTGTATAGTGCCAAGGTTATTTACCCATTACCTCGCCTTATTTAAGCCCATATAATCTATGCACCACGCTAATTTGTTATTATTATCCTTCTCCAGAATTAACACGCCATTCATTTTCAAAAAATAATCGCCTCATAGACAATCAGAATTTCAAGGTTCCATTAATTCTGGTCGGAGTCTGTTACAGTTCTTGTTTCACGTGAGGTTGAACAATTTCCTCTAAGATCTGTTCAAATTTTTGTCAATCTAATAGCAACTTTCTTCGATTTTCGTTGAATTAATTTTCTTTATTCGCTACTGTATTGAATGGAATTTTCCATTCCAAAAGTCACAAAGTGTTGAGCTTCTTTTCAGATCTGGTCTGATACATTTTTTCATCTTCTTTAATCAAGAATAACTCTGCTTATCATAGAGCTGATCATTATAAGTCACTTATCTCAGAGGAGGTAAAAACTTGGAAATACTGAAAAAAAAACCCGTGTTGTTAATCTGACATTTTGATTAGTCTCGCAGCATGAGTGCGGTTCTAATTACAGATGGCATCGATCGATGTTTTTCCACCGAAGGTTTTCTTTCAAATTCCGTGATTCGTTTCGGGAAAACCCCGTGGTTCACCTCAGCCTTGTACACACGATTAGTAATGCTTTTAATAACAGTTTTGATCCTCATTAGCCGTCTGACTTTTGTATCATCGTTCATATCCTGATATTAATCTGTGTAATTACGCCTGCGTCAGTTCCACAGTTACCGGCAAGAAGATTGGAATCACCATTCGCGTGTTAGGAAGAAACTTTGCTGCAGAAATTCAAACCAGGCACACAAACACTTAACACATTCATGTGTACCTGTTTACTTTTAGCTCTTGGCCGTACTCATTCTTCAAGAGAGAGAATACATTTACTAGGAACTAATATCTCTGCAATCTCACATACGTATATCATATTTGCTAGAACTGCCCCAGGGATTTACCCAGACATATGATATACCTGTTGAAAGTTCTATTTGCTCAACATTTTTTTCCAATGTAGAAATTAGTATAAATGAGAATTTGAATTCTTAAGGGTCATATTTGAATTTAGATACAAGAACTTTTAGGAAGAAGCATTAGGCTTTTCTAATTCTTTAATTTGTTATCTGTCTACCCGAGTTCGTATCTATTAGAATTCAGGTGCACATAATTGAATTTGTCAGACTGCGCGAAATCGGTCATCAGTCCCATGGTTTTGATTTCCGTAACGGAGACAATTATTTCAATCACTTATTGCGGTACGTTATCTTTGGAAAATACGTACGGTCATTTAATACGTTTTTAATCACACTACTCGTAATATTATAATATGATTTCAAGAAAGTTTTACAGTAACAATGTAATTCATGGGATAACGAAAAAATGAAATGAAGAACAAAAAATAATTCAGTTTTTAAAACCACGCAATGACCCATCGATTTTCTCAAATTTTACACATCAGAGTGCAAAAAGATGGTTGCACAGAAAAAATATTACGCGTGATTTTATCATGACTCGACGATGAAGATATTGTTTGGAAAGCCGGTAACTTATAACATTTCGTTCAATATGCGATTATATTGATGGATCCGGTAATTCTTCAACTGAATGGACAACCTTTTGTCCTTATAAAAACCAGTTGGAATAACCAGTTGGAAGTCCATTGAAAATATAAAGTTTTGATCGTTCAGGTCGTATCCACCAAAAAATTGATACCCCGGACTCTTATGCTATCTCAATGTAATAATTATCAAAATGATTTGATAATCAAATTCTAGTAACCCCATAAAAAATGAATGTACCCATCACACATTCGATTCAGACGGGAGGTAGGAGTTTGAATTTGTATTTCTGCTGTGTTTAGAAGTTTCTTTGATTCAAACTTTCCGATGCATTTTTCGTTGACATGCGAATAACTTTTCGACTTTTACAAAAAATGATGTATTTGAGTTTCATCGTTAGAAATTCCTTAACTAAAATTTTATTTCATCCACATTGGCGGATTTGACGTTCAAAAGATTTTTTCAATCCATAGAATTTGTTGACTCAGGTGTGTTAGAAAGATTTTTAGAAAAAAAACTGTACAATTTTATCAGTAGATGCGACCTTTAGCCATTATCAAACCGTTCGAAGCAACAAAAAATTGAAAAATTTTCTCCTCAACATCTTCATGAAACACCTTAATAATCTATAAATATTTTTATGCATATTTATGTCCAAGTAGAAAAATTGTTATTAATATTGTAATTACCATTGCCTATAACGACATTTTAACACGCTCCATTCGTAATAACGATTATTCTTATTATTTATGATCATTGGCAGAGAAAATATTAGCCGGATAGTCGACTTCCTTATCTCTTCTCCTCACTTTTGACGCAGACGATAGGTATGACCCGCATATCATATAACATAGAATCCTTGTAATTCGCTAAACTGCTAAACAGTAAGAATATATACTTCTCAAACTTCGAGCAAATCAATTATTGGTATTGCTTATCGATTTTTTTATCGTTACAATTTTTATCCATTCATTCCTTGTTTATACGAGCCGAATTTAATTTTCATCAACTCTTTGTTTTACCTAATGAAAGCAAGAATGTACTCAATAATTGTAGAGTGAAACCTTTGTTCCAAGTAATATTAGCATTGAAAATGCTTCTATTTTGGGGTATTTAGAGAGTGTAGGTGGTGGGTATGGGTGTCCGTTCGGCCGATTCAACATTATGCGCAACAGATGTAACGTTTTATCGTCACGCGAGTCCGATATAGAAGGCATGTAAGGTTTGAAAGTTTTTTGTTTTAATATGAACAAGAGAACCGGAGGTGTATTATGGTCAGTTATCCCGCGATCGTTATCTCGCGAGTAATGCAGGAACCGAGTACGTCCAAAACGTTAACTGAGGCTGAGCGATCACAATTATATCGAGAACACAAACTGGATCGAAATGACGAGAATGAATTTAAATGTAAAAAACGCAGAATTAAGAAAAGTTCAGCGGAACGCACACGTTTGCATCGTTTAAAAAAAAATGTAACGGTTGAAAAAAGTAAAGCAGGAGTTTTAGATCTGGAAGAGGAAATTCAACAAGAAAATTCAATACAAATTGTAGCAGAGCTTTCAAAAATCAAAATGAATGAAAAATCATAAAAAACATTTTCAATGCCTAAGATTCTTGCCCCACGGGCAAAACCTGTAGATATATTCATACAGATACCTATAGCATGTGAAAAATTGATAAACCTTCAAGACAATTCAGATGATATTCAGTTCCTCGATACCTGAATCTTTTTTGTGTGGAATCGATTCACGACGATACATGAAAGGCTTACGTAACACGAATATCATCATAATACTGATAATTTGTTATTAAACAGATGAAATCTTATGAACAACAAATATGAGATCGATAACACACAGCATGGTTGAACCTGAGGACCTCTTTCCGATTTTTGCTCTCTTATTGATTGCAATATCGGAGTGTCAACCGCAATAATAACTGTTAATACGTGATTTCAAGATCTGCAATATCAACAATCTTTGTTTCTGCTGTCCGCGACGAACCTTGACATTTCTTCTTCGCATCATAGACTCACCGATTATCGATATTATTAATCGGTTATTGTTAATAACGTCTGGAGTAAAGGTGCAGACATCTTTTTTTCACGGATTGATAGAATCTATTTCCAGACTGATGCCATCACAAGACAATATGATACAAAAACTTGTGTAAAAAATATATATATATAAAACTCACGGCAAATAATAGACGTGCCAATAAAATGTAATCTTTTCTTCACCACGAATCGCTGATAGATCGGCTCAAGTCCAAGAGATCGAAAAAAAATGAATAAAAAGAAGCGACTGGTTTCCCCAACAGCCTTGATCTAGCTAGTAATGACTGATCAGTTTCGTGTATATGTACAGTGACTCGTCATCCAGTGAGATAACTCACTGAATTTGCCTTCGCATTAACGTTCCATGTACAATGTTCGCGAGCGTGTAGTAAATACGGCTATGTGTGTATGTGCGAAGTGATGTGAAGTGAATACTGGCAACAATGAAGATATAGGAGCTGTGTATCCCATCAGCAACTGTATCGAGGGGGTGGGGGTACATTGGAGAGAATCTGGTATATAAACTTCGGACAATCTGGCAATGGTCACAGTCTTGCCGTCATGAGCCGGTATCAATCAACCTTCTGCCTTCTGGCCTTAGTCGCCCTTAGCGCTTCAGCTGAAGGTAAGAATCCCCAATCGTGGGACAAAATAAAACATCCGAAAAAAGCACTAGACGAAATCGGCTGAACAAAATCAAAGAATCATTTCTCATTTTCGTTAATTTTTCAACTATTCTACTGTCCATGAAGAAACGATGCTATAATCATCGTGTCAGTCAGTTGAAAAATTCAGTCAAGATTCTGAACCTTTTCAACGACCATACATAAATTGAAATCGAAAACAGTTTTCCGTTCCAAAAATCTATTGACTTTGTGTTGATTTCAACACTCATCGCATTGAATAAAAACGAAATCGACACAAAATTTTGAGTAGATTTATTTTGCAACAAGAAATTTTCGACTGTCCGCAACTTCATTCTTCTCATTGTCAGTTGAAAATCCGAAAAAAAAGTGCGTTACGTAGTTTATCAACGGCAAAAATACACCAGTAAATACACATGAAGCCGAATCGATTTCGGGTTTGGAATCGCACGAGAAATAGCTAAATACAGTCGAACCTCTATTTCCTGTATTGCAGTACTCCACCGTGAAAGACGCCACGGACCTGGTGGTGGCGGTTACGGTGGTTCGTCGTCGTCTTCGAGTTCATCCAGCAGCAGCAGCAGCAGCGGAGGTGTCGGAGGTGTAACCAACACCAAAACAAATACTAAAACGTTTGGTGCAGGAACGGCTGACGCCAATGCTGAAGCTATCGCAAACGATGATTTCCACTTCCCCGATTCTTCTAGTGGTGTCCATGGTGGCCATGGTGGCCACGGTGCAGTAATATCTGGAGGAAATGGAAACACCGGACTAGGTGGAGGACATGGAGGAGGCAGCGGATATGAACAAGCCAAGGGAGGAGGATTCGGAGGATATAGTGGAGGATACGGTGCCGGTGGATACGGCGGCGCTGGTGCTGGAACTGGAGGAGGTAAGAGAATGGAGGAATTTTCCAGACGTTATTCGTGATGTTTGATGGAAAAACCGGTTTTGTGAAGACATCAGGTTCAAAGGGACCCATGTTGCTTAATAGTCTCATAGCTTAAGAAAGATTGTGAGAACCAAAGCATTGATTGATGCGATCCCAAATGAAATTAGATCATCACAACCTTTTGATTCGAATCATAAAACTTGACGATCAAGAGTCGTTCGATCTTGGAGGAACAGAAAGAAAACGTTTGTACGGTGTATCGAAACCGGTTTAGTCTTGACTTTTTATGCAGTAGAGTCAAAGTAGTCAATGTCACGGTCGAAAAGTTATCAAAAACATTAGTAACGTAGTAACAATAACACTAAATCTCTATAACACACCCAGGTTTCGGTGGAGCACACGGTGGTGGCCACAACGCTGGCTACGGAGGCTATGGTCAAGATCAAATCGGTTCTGGAAGTTATGGTGGTTCCGCAAACCAAGGCTTCGGAAGTAATCACGGGGGTGGTGGTTTCGGCGGTGGCCACAGTGGCCAAGGCGGAGTCGGAGGATTCGGAGGTACCGGAAGCACCGCTGGAGCTGCAAGTAACGCTGCAGCTGGAGGATTCGGAAGTAACGGCGGAGTCGGAGGGTACGGAAGCAACGGTGGAGTCGGAGGATACGGAAGCAACGGTGGAGTCGGAGGATTCGGAGGACTCGGACATCAAGGTGGAGCTGGAAACTACGGCGGAGCTGGGTCCGGAGGCTCAGGAGTTCACGGTGGCGGATGGGGCGGCTCGGGAGGATCCGGTGGAGGCCAGCAGGGTTCGGGCCATGGCGGACACGGAGGCGCATTCGGCTTCGGCGGCTCCGGCGCAAGCGCGAATGCGAACGCAAACGCAGTCGCGAGCGCCAACGCTAATGCTAACGCAGGCGCTACAGCCGGAGGCTACGGTGCCGGTAACGCTAATGCGAACGCCAACGCCAACGCCAACGCCAACGCCAACTCCGCCAACGGTGCTTCCGGTCATATACCGAATAAGTAAGTGCCTTAAATTGTCCATTCTTTCAATCAGAATTGAACCACAACCGAAGGAGATTATTGTGTTGTTTTTCGATTCCCTCGAAGCTTCTTTGTTACTTTTTCGTTGTTTTTTTTTTGTCGTTTCTTTCTTTCATTATTATGATTATTGTCATTTTTCTATTCTCTTAGCATTTTCTCACGTATCGGAAACACTGATGACCATGAGAGTGGTACTGTCAGCGGTGCCAAGGGCGTTTACAGCAGCTCCTCTGCGACCTCTAACGACAAAGGAGAAGGAACTTTCTCGGTCTCTGCAGGAAAGATTCCGGCTCGGAAATAAATCAATAACGTGAATCAATGAACGGTTACGATCCAGACGTAGAATCATAAGGGGAAGAAAACGAATCTGATACGATGTTCTTGGACGACGTCATGCACATCTCCATATTTCATTCGCCGAGATCCGCGATTCATCAAAACATATCGGCGCAGAGGGTATGAAAAAGAGTAGACGCGATATTTCCTACGGCATTATTATAAGTATTTGTTTTTTATATCGTTTTTATTCGATCGTCTTTCTCAATATTATATGCGGATCATCGATGTTGATTACGACTTTAACGCGATGTGTGATATATGATATTGGTTGGAGAACTAAGCAAATAACATTGTGCAATAATGTGTATATATATATACATAGGTAGATAATGTATGAGACAATAAGAATATAAATACATTTTTGTAAATGAATATCAAGCTCTCCTCTATTTATTCATCTTCCGGATCCAGACCGATCTTTCTTCATCTTGCGTTTTAATTAATATTCGAAAACAATCTCTAATTGTAATGGGCTACGTATAGTCGTTAATATTGTTAAACGTTGATGACATATCTGAACTTAGCCATCCTCAAACAATTTCGTGCAACGATGATAATAATCATAGTGTTGAAGTATCCACTTGCAGGCAAAGCGTGCCTAATTAAATTCGAGGGATTTCCAGCTCAGCGGTCATTACCATTCGGTAAACACCAGCTACCTACCTTTCTGTCTAATTATACAGAAGTATACAAGGATTTTTTAGTCAGTTATATCCATATCGTTCAAGTGTTTCTTTGGTTTTTATCATCCATCGTTGCGAATATTCGAATAATGTTGTAAATTAATGTCAATATACCAGTAAGTATTCATGAGCACTTTACCTTGGAAAGAATCGCCTCTATATTCGCCAAGTCACTACATCCTCGAGTTCATGAGTAGGTGTTAACCATCGCGCAGTTTTATGTATACAATCGTATTTAAGGTCATGCGTGGAAAATAAATAACTGGCAAGTAAACAGGCAGATGGTTACGACTTCACGGCCTTCTTCACAGGCGAAAAAAAACGCTGCCATAATCACCTGACTACCTGAAGATGGTCAGTCATTGTCTTCTATATACAAAATCGTACCAGTCGTTCGTGAATCTGTCTGTGAACGATTTCCATGAAACATGGACCTAAAATGGTTCGAATCATTTCCACTTCCGGTTCCGAAATGGTGGACAGTGAAAATTTCAGTAGCTTTCTCGTTTCCTGGGATTATTTTATGGACTTTGGGATGCTGTTTTTTGGTATCATTTCCTATTCCTGTCCTACGGCATCCATGTAAAGAAGACGTGAACCAGACTGGTTGATTAGGAAGTGATTAATTAAACACATAGATCTAGGATACATTTATAATTACGTCATTTATCGTTCTTATACGTCTCTAATTGTCGTACCTGATGAAAGATACGGACGATTATGTTCATTAATCGAGGATAATTATCCTTCGTACATGGAAATAGACAAGATAATTATTTCGGCTTTGTACACTGTGTACATACAGGAATCGAGCGATACATCCTAATTGGAAATCATCGTGACTGGGGGATCGGAGCTGTTTACGGTTCGGTTATTGTGTACAAAAGATGGCCCAAATCCGTTTCCACTGATACATATAGGTATATTATCCGCATTCTGCACCTCGGAGCCTTGGGATCTCACACAATTCCATCTACATATACAGTTGGGAACAATTATGTGAAAGTAGGAAGACGCGTAATTTGTGTACATTGTTTATATGAGTGCTCATGACTTATGTACCGAAGAAATTGAAGGCTGCTGCTTCAGCGAGAACAGAAATGCCAGTCTGTACGTGCTAGACGGCAGGGTGCCGAAATTAATTGAGTGATTTCGTATTTTTGTAATCCAAAGGCTATAATTAATCAACGATCTGTCTGAAATCGTTTGATTTTTGAGAGATTTTTTGTAGTCGTTCTTTATGTTCTCCTAAGCTTTTGAATCAAATGGTGTTCCCACAAGTCCTCAACAGTAGTCTGGTCATTGTTTTGAAGAATATAACAAGAATATAAACAAATTTCATGTAAATCACTTGCTCAGGAGTAAGAATTACGTAGAAATACATTCACTTTACTTCGATTGAATACTGATGGCTGATTCCGTTGGGGATATTTTTTTTTCTGTTTTTTTCTCAATGGACGCTGGTATAGATACTCAATAATGTTGGGGTCTGTGGTATTTGCGGTTTTCTGCAAATCGTTACATTACTGTATGCGTAAGTTGTTATTTCTGGACGTCTAGTCGTCGATAATGGTATGCAATTATTGTAAAATATTCATACCAGGAGAATGCGATTATGTGATCCGAGTTTGTAACAGGAATAGTCACGTGGGCCTGAGAAGCAATCATTTTCATTTATTCTCCCAACTAGAAAAACAGGCCTCTTTGAAAAACGCTATAGTCACTAGTACGACATTCAATCACATATCGTAATTATTTGGAATCGATTGATAAAACTGTTGCAGTCGATAAAAAGCTGAACTGAAGGATTTTGGGCCCTTTGCACCAGCACTCATTCCTTCACTGGAGAAATACCTCGGGAGTATCCTTGGGAAAATCCTGCCGCCTTGGTGCGACTGACACCGGAGTCCCAGAAGATCCTGTTTCGGGGCAGGGGACAAGGGGGTAACTCGAAATTTGTTCGTGTTTGAAGGTGGAAATCTCATCAAGAAATAAGAATTCGCAATTGAATATTGGAACGTGACTCAAACTAGTAGACATTTGAGCTTCAAAATGCCTTTGAGCAACTCTCTACCGGAAGTCGTTACTTACGAGTTTACGTATTTGAATTCGTCAACTACAATTCCAATAATAGTCGACGTTTCGGTATTTTCCATCGTTTGACTGTTCAGTGAACTTTATTCCAGCATATTGTCAACCATTGGCTTGACATAAGACAGTCGAGATGGTTTTCAGTCTACTTTAGATCTGATGCTCTTCTTTGAATATTATTTTCCAAGTCACAAATTGATATACGAGAAGAATCGTATAGTTTGATTCGTACTCTAGACTTTCTCGGTCTTCGTTCCCATCGTTATGCATACCATCCTTGACTAAAAATAAGCGAATGAAATCAGTTGTGGATAATTATGATATTGTGATGCAATTCATAACAGGTTATACCTTGCCTCATCGTCGGTTCGACCATTGTTTTTTTTTCACCAGTTTTGTTCCTTCTTTATTAAATTTTTGCCAGAAAATCACTCAGGCATCACAAACAAATGCGATTATGTTATACCATGGCGTAACACAGGTTGGAGGGTAATATAATATACTTTTATATGTATACAAGTATCTATTTATTCAAACATATATAAGTGATAAATGAAAATAAAGGAATAGAAACCGTACAAAAAAGTTCGAATACACAATAAATTACGAAATTTCTTATATCATACACGCATCCGCTTCAGACTAATTGTCTTACATATAGTCTTCGACAGCCTCGATCGCCTCGAGGCTGCTGACCGAGAGCCTCGTCCATTGATTCTATATATACAGTCGGGAATTTCCGTGGTGATTTCAGAGACTCTATTTGTCTCTAGAATTTTCTATTCATCAGTGAAAATCGCTACAGGCAGAATAGGCAATCGTCGATCTCTAAATTCAGGTTCTCAAAAAGCTAGACGAAATTCTCTATAGTGCAAAAAAAAAACAAAAAAACTTGACGTTTCTCAAATGTATCATGATTTACGGTCTCATTCAAACAGGTTTTCGTTTGAAGCAAAAATGAAAAATAAAAACAACCTCACCGAATCAACAACAGCCGAGAACATTCTGCACAATAAATTACATATCGAATAGCCTGGCCTAACGAATCAAAAGATCCGAAATTCAACTCTAATCTGATAAGTTAAATGACACAACTTGAATATTACTTCCCTATCGACCTTGTATTTCGTTAAATTGTTTTCCGATTCCGATGCATAAAATCGTTGATTAGATTACACCGAGGCGATCGATCACTTCTCGTGACTTGCACTGTCCTCCTCGGTGCTCGAGTCGCCTTCACTCTCCGAAGAATCCTCGTCCTTCATTCGTCCGCCAAAGTTGTACCAGGGATTCGGTCGTGCGGGGTATCCCCCGTGGCCTGCGGAAGTAGCGGCGCTGTTGGCGCTACTAGCGGAAGAACCGGAGGGTCCGGCAACTGCCGCTGCGGCAGCAGCGCTTGCGCTGGCCACTGGGATTCCCCCTATGAAGGTGGTCCCTGCAGCGGCACTAGCTGCACTAGCCGCCGAGCTGGTTCCCGCGGCGTTCGACTGGCTGCCAGAAGTCGATCCGGATACCGAATTGAACGGATAACCCTCTTGGTTGAAACCGTTTGACTGGGTCTGGGCTGTGCTCTGGCTCTGGGAGAGACCGAAGGTACCCTGAGATTGGGAATTACTCTGGGCATTCGATTGACCGCCGTAACTGTTGCTACCTGCTTGCGACTGGCTTTGGGTATTCGAATTCTGGAGGTACGGACCGTTGTTTCCGCCCTGATATCCGTATCTGAACAAAGAAATCAATTAGCCAATGATCGAACGGATTATTTCGATAGTTTGAATGATTATCTAGATAATCTGTCCGTTCGTCTAGATGATGGCGTTCATCAACGTGACGAAAGAACTTGAGTTATCGTAAAAGATAACTTGATCTTGTGTTTAGATAATTATTCTGGTTAACTAGATGACTTTAATTTATCTAGATACTTTGAGGTATGATTCAACAAATCTCGACTAATCAATTAGGATACTTTGTCATCTTCTGTCTAGATGATTTGTCTGATTATCTGGATAGTTTAATTTATCAATTTATCTACATGCCTGTATACTAGCTTCGAAATAAGAACTAGGTTCTATTAGAAGATAATTTCAGGTATCTATACGCATTTATTTTTTGATTGACGTAATTCAATTTCCAACTTCGAGAATAGATTTTGTATCTACGGATATATATTTCTGCCAATTTCGGTTTCAGATAGTGTCTAATATCTAGAAAAGTCTTTGGATCGAGATGAAAATATTGAATGAATTTAAAGATTGACAATAGATGAATGGAATGTATCTAAATAATTGTAGAATTGTATTTCGGGTAGTGGAGATGAGTAACGAGATAAGTAGATTGAAGTATCTAGATGGCAAGTCGATACGGATACCCAGATAACCAGATAAGCTTCTCTGGATTCATAAAAATAAATATTCGGTCAGCCAAGAGTATCTAGATAGCACAGGAAACTATCTAGATGAATAGATAGACGTATCTGAGTCCTTGAATCTATACATTTGGATAAATAAGAGTTTCACTGATGAATGAGTGCCTTGATATACTAGATACTATCTAGATGCGCAATATATCAACCCAAGATATACTAGATACTATATGCTTATCCAATCTTTTTATCGGGATTTAAACAACTTTTCATCCAGACGCTCGATCATCCAGATAATTGAATAACCGATATCAAGTGGTCATCTTTTTGCGTATAAATCATGAATATATTCACCCAGGTCCATCCTGTTGGTAGTTTGGTGTGTATCCCTGGTTTAGATATCCGCCGGCTTGTTGACCATAACCCTGGCCGTGACCATGACCGAATTCACGTTGCGGTTGCTGCCCGTAGGTGTTTCCGTTGAAACCGGCATTACCATGAAGGTGAGCATCGTTGTGGGTGTTGGTCAAGGCGCTGCCACCACTATCATAGTTGTGAACATTTGCTTGTCCCTGGCTATCCGAATGTGCGTTTCCATTACCGTTCACCGATGCCTCTCCACGACCGTAGGCGGTCGATGATATCTGATCGGGGAAGTAAAACCCAGAGTCTGATCTGGCTACGATAACAAAATACAAAGAATTGTTATTGCGGTTTGAACGTATTGTTGTCAGCTGGGATCGATGATCGATTTCTAGTGAAACCGCCAATTGAGATGGGCGTTGATTGATTGACACTTGTTTATCGATTTCGTGGTATGATTTTTTTTCTACCAGTTTTCAAACACTCTCTCGACTGGAGAGTGGCATCGGGAATCCCAATATTATCGTTCAAACACATTAATATTAATGAGGCAGGTATTATTCCCATAATTCTCGTGACGCTTGAACGCGCGATGATGATAAAAACAATAATGAATAAATAAAAATAAAAATATGGTAACGGTGCCGCGCGATGTTAAAAAAGCGTGCTCAACTCACCACCCGCTAAGCATAGCAAAAAAGCTAGGACTTCCTTCATCTTCGTTTCTTGCAGTCCTCAATATCTATAAAAGCGATCTACTTTTCGTTCTCCTTTAATTTCGTTTACGTTTTCCACCGAAGGTCCGAAGGTTGTCATGTGACTGAATCACTCTCAACTTTCGTCTCCAGTTTTATACTCGTTTTTTCGGATGGGTAGGGTGTGTGTATGAATATGCCGCACGGGAAATACCTCTGATTGGACTCTACCAGGATGGGGCTCGACCTCTATCCGTCTGTAAACTGAACCGCGAAAAAAAGGAAGAGCGAGAATGAATAAATTTATAATTTATCTGTGTAATTTTAGCGTCCATTATACACGTAGCTAGGGTCGATTATCATCACATTCGTCCCTCAGGTTCTGCTTTAGCGAGCCGTGGCCAGAGAGCAGGCAGGGTTCATTGGCAAGGTCCTAACTGGACATCTAATCAGTCGCATCAAGGATTCACAGTCGAGGTCAAAGGCAGGAGCGTATGGCCTCGGTGCCTCACGGTTGAGAACCTGCACCCTGGTATATGTACATACATATTTCTTTGAAAACTATTAAGTCAGTTATTGCTAGAAATTACCGTGTATTCTGTACTTGTAATACTTGGGCGTAGCCTCGAGCATCGCCTCGGGGGACGAGCGCATGATGGACGTTGAGTTTTGTAATAGAGGAGGGAAGAATTGTGAATAACAAAAGAGCATGGTCTTCGGACCGGTTATACAACTGGATAAGATACCGTTTAACGATTCTTCTATACTTTAGCCAACATGTAAAGTCGCGAATGGATAAACGCTGACGCATATATTTTCATGTTCAGAGGTGACGACCTGGTGACGATAACATTAAGTCGAATGGACACAATCTTGTTTGGACATATTTGTGATGTGCCTGTGAACATAAATAATTCAGATATTCAAATCTGGAAAAAAAACGTGGGGTAGTTACTGTCTGAAGCGATTGAAAAACATGTACGTACAAGGGAGGGACATGTATATGCTAATGGGTGGCACTGAAAAATAATCTGTGTCCAATCTGGATGTGGCCGAAAAAACGGTCCATTCGATACTCGTCCAAGGTAGATCGTCTATAAATAATACATATCTCGTGCCGGATCCAGATGTGTACGTATGTATGTATGTACGTATGTATGTGGGGCTTACCCAGGCCGTACCCAGTGAGGGCCTGGAGGCAAGTAAAGAAAATACAGAAAAATTGACAAAAAACTAACAAACAACAAAAGTTTGAAAAGGAAAACAGCAATAAATTAAAACTTATCTTGTGTCCAATCTAAATGTGTTGAGAAAAAAACAACTGAGTCCAATAATGCAAGTTTATTATTTTGTGTCCAATCACTGATATCTAACCATTGATTGATCCTATAATTTTTTCATCATCCTGTCGATAGGCAATTTACGTCACGCGCCGGAAATGTGGGAATCGAACATGCGTTGAAGATATGTTCCCGAGGTGTCGTTGTTGGGACCCTTTTAATTTTTAACTTGGATATTTTCGAGGCTTTCAGAAATCCTTCGAATATCCTCAATTATTGTTGAAGTTTTTGGAAATACACACAGTATTGATTAGATTCAGGCTCCTTTTTAATCCGAAATAAAATTTTGTTGGAATATTCGGGCGAACTGGGGATCTTTTTTTTCAAACTGTGTTGACAATGAACCGTACATTTTTTTCTACCCTCATTGTCCGCATTCATTATTGAGCCAATAAAAAAAGAAAAATTGAAAGATTTTTTTTCAAGTGCTGTAGGTAATGAAAAGACGACTGTTGCTTACGTTGCAAATAAAAGGGGATTGAACGCAGTCAAGGTAAACAAGATATAGTTTGAAACGTTCTCACTTTGTTCTTTACTGTTTATCACAATTACACATTCAAATTACCACCCCGCTGCTATTATAATAATAATAATTTGTATTAATGCTGATCTCTAATAGTCGAAGTGTAATTAGTACACAGCAGTAGAACTTCTAGTTTTTTTTTTACTGTGTAAATGAATTTCTTAGTATAACAATTCATAATAATTTGTAATACACAATCTTTTCACATGGCGTAGTGCCAATTATACACGTTAACAACGAACGTAGACCATTATTCATTACGCTACTTATTACTGATTTAGTTGCTCAATTTCGATAGATACTGATGATAAATGATCTACCATCACTCCTATATTTTAGTGCGCCTTGATCCCGAGCTCGCGAGCTCCGGCCCAACCTGGAAAACAAAAAGAAATTAAATTAACATAATGAAGTACAATAAATAGATTCCACCATGAGTGTTACTCAATGAAAAGTGTTATGAGTAAGATAATAGTCGAAAAGTTATCTGGAACACATGCAGAAGAATTTACTCACTGCTTGAGCTGCTGCTGGCGAATGAGCTAGCGGATCCTGATGACCAGGACTTGCTGTCACTGGATGCCCCGCTGTTAGCTCCACTCTTGGCTCCTGTGGAGTAAAGAGAACAAAGAATAAACCGTGAAAATTCACCACCGGACGAGGATTCTGTGTTTTAAGATCATCGGATAATTTTACCTGCAGAGGCAGAGGCAAAGGCTTGAGCGTTTGCAGCACTGTTGGCACCGGCGAAACCGTTCGATCCGGATGAACTCGCCTGAGAATTAGCGGTGGCATCGGAATGTGCGCCTCCAACTGCTGGTGCGACTCCATGAAGACCTGAACCTTCGTGTTCGATTTCTCCTGACTCACCATGACCATTAGACCCAGAGGACCCAGAAATTCCACCGTTCTGACTGCCCCCTGAAGCTTGACCACCGATGGGATGAACTTCAGCTCCTATTCCATGAGCTGGGCCGTTCGAGTGAATTTGATCGAACTGATTTGCAGAACCCTGAAACGAAGTTTGGCCGAATCCTCCGGCTCCTGAACCGTGTCCACCGTTTGAACCTTCCGGATGCGGTCCAGGTCCGATTCCATGAGCTCCACCTTGGTTAAATCCATCTGCAGAACCTTGAGAGGAAGTTTGGCCGAATCCTCCAGCTCCTGAAGCATGCCCACCGTTTGAACCTTCCGGATGTGGTCCAGGTCCGATTCCATGAGCTCCTCCTTGGTTAAATCCGTTCGCAGAACCCTGGGCTGAAGTTTGGCCGACTCCTCCAGCTCCTGAACC
>JAFFZH010012086.1:20150-76829 GCA_018420115.1 Euura saliciscinereae
GCAGAACCCTGGGCTGAAGTTTGGCCGACTCCTCCAGCTCCTGAACCATGTCCACCGTTTGAACCTTCGGGATGCGGTCCAGGTCCGATTCCTTGAGCTCCTCCATCGTTCAAAACGTTTGCAGAACCTTGAGACGAACCCTGAGACGAGCTTTGATCGAATCCGCCAGCTAGAGAACCGTGTCCACCATTTATACCTTCGGGATATGGTCCAGGTCCGATTCCGTGAGCTCCTCCCTGATTGAAACCGTGTGCGGGCGCTTGAGATGACCCTCCAGCGATTGCACCAGCTCCAGAACCATGTTCACCAATGGAACCACCGTGTGGGCCATCGTGGGGACCATCAATTGGCTTGGGTCCAGGCCCGACTCCATGAGCTCCCTGGTTGAATTCGTTTGCAGAACCGTGGGAGGATGCATCGGCAAATCCACCGGCTCTAAAAGCTTGTCCACCGATTGGTCCACCGATGGCTTGAAGTCCGGATCCGTGACCGTGTTCTTCTCCGTGCGAAGCTGATCCGTGCTTTCCTCCGTCAAAACCGGCGCCCTCTCCGATGAGCGCACCAGGTCCTGGTGGAACTACAAGGGGATGAACGTGGCCAGGTGCTACATTGGGTTCGCCTGAGCTTTCAGTCACAGCGGAAGTGGTAGCCTTGCTCTGGCTATTGCTGCCGGCACCAGCTCCTCGAAATCCTCCAGCCTTCGCGTCCGAATTGCTTTCCGCGAATCCGTCTCCGCCTGCAGATGCGTTAGCGCTTGCCGTAGCAGCACCTGAAATAGAAGCTATTAGCTCAATCGCTCGTGAAGGGAGATCGCTTTAGTTCTTGGGGTACTTTTGTTGGGACTCTCCAACCGCAGGGTGCTGGTGTACAACAGGGTCTGCAGAACGGGTACGAGGAAGGACTGTGGTATCAATCCCATGGCAGCGATCAGGCGACTGACCAATGTCCACCGACTCTGCGTTAAATTCGCGAATCTGATTCCATTCATACTGCACAATATTTCATCATCGATCTACTTACTCTGACTCTGCGCACCGCCAAGCTTGCTTCCGGGACGTCGGCCCTTTACACCGTGTCCACCTATTGAACAGACAATGGGACGTTAGACCATTGCGAATTCAATTCTACGTTGCGCGACCAGAGTTTTCGAACAATCAAACTACTTTTTTATTATTACCTGGGCGAGCGGAGGCTGTGGCGATCAATAAGATCACCCCGAAGAGGACTGCAGCTTTATTCATGTTTCGTTTTTGTCGTCTTCTTCTGGTACCACCTTACTCTCTGCAAATCTAAGATCGAGTGATAATGCTATTCTCGACCAGGGATGCTTATATACAGATCTTAGAGCCCGAGAGAGCACCGACTTCTCCCACCAGTGAAAGGACACATGGATGTGTACCAGATCGGTTGGAGTTGTTTATCGGCCAAACTGTTATTGGTACATATCATTTGAAGCCTTTTTCCACCTCCCAATCCCCTTTTCTCCGAAAAATAGGAGAGCTATTAGGATCAGCCCGAAAATGGAGAGTCGAGTTCCTACTGCACCTCCAAGTACTGAGGTGATGAGAGACCTCCTGACACACGATTGACGATATCTCGAAAACAAATGCACGGATTTCCAGGAATATTACCTCAAACTGCGCGGTTTTTTAATTTGATCAGTCCAGTAGTTGTTGAGTTATGGAGAAATGAGAAACTTACTTTATGTCTTCACGAGAATGGATTCGAAGATTTGCAGGAAAATTGGTACCTCAAGGTTCTTTTGGTCGTTGATCACGAATCTGAGATCAGAGCTTCAGAATTCATGATAGCAGATACAATATGGCGGTAATTTTTTCCCGGTCCCAAATTTTGAACATTTACACTCACAATCAGATTGTTTTCCTCTACCACTTTTCAGTTCTTGGCTGTTAATTTTTCACCACTGTTTCATTTATTCCATAGGTAATGTTATTTTTCTATCCTGAAATGAGTTTAAACAAAAAAACTTGGAGGACTTTTCTCCTTTTCAAATGGCTTATCGATTACTTTTCAAACATTCTAGAATCCCAAACAATGTCTGGTGAAGTGCTTATCAAATGTGAGGAATCTTACACAAAAAAAAAAAACTTCTGGCTCGATGAAGTGTTGCTAAAAAATCTTTGGTGAAATTTGAGTAGAAAAACAAAAAACAATTTTGTTAATTTTTGAATTATTGTATATTTGGACGTATTTGTGAAAGACGGATATTAAAAAGTTCATGATTGGCATCTTTTTTAGTTGTAATTTTCTGATTTTATTTTTTATATTCTATCACTAGAGGGTTGTCCCCTGCAGAGCCTTCGCAACTCTGTTGTGTTATGATACAATGATTTCAATCACCAGAAGCGATCGTGAAGGTTGTGATTTAATCTAATGGAACACAATAGAAAATGAATAATAAGGTGAGAAAAACGGAGAAAGATAATTCTCGTTGATAACATATACTATTCCAATTAAACGACATTATCTCTATAAATCACAATAATTCATCAACGCGGCGTCGATCAGTTCAATGCGAATTTGATAAATATTCATTAATGTTATTTGTGTAACGATGTATAATTATCTCGTAACCGTGTGGATTATAATCGCGGAAGACTAGTATCTCACGATCGTTGATCGCCTACGATTCTCAATTAAATCATAATTCAAAGATTCTCTTCAATTGCCGTTCAACAAAAACTCTTTTTTCTTTTTTTACTTTGCTTTGTGACGATAAAAATTTAACAATTGATCAATTATCGTACAACCGTGATAACTTTTTTTTCCAATTTTTTGTATGCCAGTTAAGTATTCCGACTTAATTCCGTCATCTTCAAAAATCGTTTCTATATAAAAATCAATACAATATTTATAATCTGGCATCAAAGATGGCCATTGATACTTATAACTATACTAATTAGCAAAATAAACGTAAACTCAAGATTCGATGTTTGCTTGTCAATAATCGGTGAAAACGTATTCTCAGACACCTTTCCTTACTAATCGGCGATGGCCATCGGAGTGATGTAACGGTTCCGAGAACGAGATGTGCAGAAATATATATTAATTTGTATCTACAGAATTCACAATATTTCAATGCGTCGATCGATTCTGAGTAAGATAAGACAGATGAGCAACGTGATATTTATTTAATATCGAACATTAAAAATATTTGGCAGTGATCACACAGATGCTAAAAAGGCCGATGCTAAACGTCTATCGATTCCCGGTATGGATATTTGCATGACGCAAATCAGGCTTCCCATCTTATTCTTCTCCTGACTGTATGTAGACTATTCTAGTAAAAAAAAATATATAGAACAACAAATGGTCACGTTCGTTCGATCAAGATCATATTGGCTCGTTCTGAATGCCATATAATAACTCTTCCGTGCTGTGACTGGGCAGAAATATTACAGAAGTAAAAGTCGAAGCATTTGATCACTCAGGGTCATTGCCTCCAGCTCGATACAAGATCATCGTATAATCATTCGGGATACCCGTTAGTTATACGAATAGTTAGATCATCGAGATTACATTGTTGTACAGCTACGTTGTAACGGCGAGAGGAATAAAATTTGGAAACAGAACACTGAACAAAAGGAACGAACTCATTTTTATTCGTAGATGTAACGCGGGACTTTTTTTCTTAAAAAAGCAAATTCCCCAGTTTCTTATTTCTCATTTCATACATTTCAAATGTTTTTGAAACATGTATGAGTCCACTTCATTTCTGCTAATGTTTACTCTTCTAATAAATCAATGTCTGATGTATTAATGTATTTTGTTTAATGAACTTATTGTAATATAATACTTTGTCTAATTAGTCTGTAACACTTTTTTGTTGAAAATAAAAAAAATTCGAATTTCATCCGAAATTCACTTTATCTATGCGTTTCAGAGGTTTTTAGAGGTTTTGTGAAAAGAGTATAAAAAATAAAGAAATAGTATATTACACACCTAGGGCGGGAAAGTAGGCTATTCCAAACTGTATGTGAGATTGACACCCGAGCCGAAGGCGAGGGTGGCACGAACGCAGTTTGGGATGGCCTGTTTCACGCCCGTGGGTTGTATACTATTTTTCACCACCCCCTGCATCGGAAAGCACGACTTCCCGTTCACGCAGCGGGCCGAAAGTCGTACTTTCCGTGCAGGTGTGGTGAAAATATCGATACGACCTTATACCTTTAGTTTGTTAATTTTTTTTTTTTTTGAGAATTAAAAATTTTGGAATTTCGTCCGAAACTTGATTTATCTACATATACGTTTCAGAGGTTTTT
The DNA here is from genome assembly GCA_018420115.1 of Euura saliciscinereae. Taxonomy (NCBI): domain Eukaryota; kingdom Metazoa; phylum Arthropoda; class Insecta; order Hymenoptera; family Tenthredinidae; genus Euura; species Euura saliciscinereae. Next base: position 24,434 of record JAFFZH010012086.1, read on the forward strand.
AAAGGATTTGTAAAAAAATTATATAATATAAATGAAAATTGTGGATACGACCATACATCATTAGTGAACATGATTTTTTTTTCTAATCTAGAAATGAAAGGCTGTAACTGCCAGTACTTACGACCTTTCACCTTCATTTCTTTCGGCTAATTTTCATAGATGTATGCGTTTTGGACACTATAAGAAAGAATGCGGCGAAGGACAAAAAAATATACGACCTTTTACCACCAAAATCAACTTTTTGGTGGATACGACCTTATACCACTAGACATGCACGCGACATAGTTCTGTTGAATCCAGAGACCGTTATGACTATTATTATTATAATTTTTTTGTTAAATCCAAGAACCGTAAATACTTTTAAAAAAGAATATTCATGGGCTATGAATTTTGCCAATTTTTTTTTTTGGTATCAAATACAGCTAAATGGATATGAGTTCCAGAGTTCGTACCAATTCCTTGGGGCTTCACGAGCGGCAAAGTTAGTTCAGAGCATGCGACAGTCATTTTTTACTCTTCTTTACCGACCGTACCCGATTTTCACTTGTTTTCACTGATAGCAAAGCCCACGCGTCACGAGCGCGGAAAAGGAACCAACAGCGCAATTCTAGATGGAATTCCGAAGATATATATCGGAAACACTGATCGGAAAACTTCTTTGTTTCATGCAACAATGAAGACGTATTCTTGAAAACTGCACAAAATGGTAATTGTCGATGTCAAGCGGTGATTGTGAGTTTCGCCCGTTCATCATGGCCGCGACCATCGCTTGACATCGACGATTACCATTTTGTGCAGTTTTCAAGAATACGTGTTCATTGTTGCATGAAACAAAGAAGTTTTCCGATATACATCTTCGGAATTCCATCTAGAATTGCGCTGTTTGTTCCATTTCCGCGCTCGCGACGCGTAGGCTTTGGTATCAGTGAAAACAAGTGAAAACCGGGTACGGTCGGTAAAGAAGAGTAAAAAATGACTGTAGCGTGCTCTTAAATTACTATTGACGACGCTGTCTTCCGGACGAATTGAATGATTTGTAAATACAGTTGCGTATAATAAGGCGGAATAATTAATTGAACTCACACACAGCCGCAAGGTCGTTATTCAAATGGGGATGCCTATTCAGGGCCCTAGAAAGGCTCTAGATAATTTTTCCCACTTGTATATAATTTGGACCCGAGGGTTGTAGCTTGGTTTTAAAACTACCCTACTCAAAATGTTGATGTGATAAGTCATTATGATTTATGTTATGATTTCGACCAAATATATAAAAAATCACATAGTAAATCATGTGGGCATGATTCACTAGATGTAATATGAAACAAATTACACGATAAACTATAATATATGGTTGACCATATGACTTTTGATACATTATATCTGATGATTCGTGTCCATATGATTTATTACGTGATTTTTCATACCTACATTTGGTCGAAATTATAACATAAATCGTATGATGAATGACGTGATGGTTTCATTCATAACATCGTGTGACTTATCACATCAACATTTTCAGTAGGGCACTCGATGAGAAATACGGATATGTTTTTTCTTTATATTTATATTTTATCGCAAAATCAAACACTGTGATATCTGTGACAGAAAGTGACAGTGGATTGTTATCGTAAAAAAGTAGTGCGCTGAAGAGTGAACTTATGACAGTTAATAATAATCATATTGTATATTGTACCTATATATACAAAATTGAAATTAAAAAAATTGATATACCGATGAAACTAACCCGTTTCTGGAAATTTTTTACTCCCAGCTAGGCCTACTTTGAGTGATCGAAAATTTCATCACCAGATGTCACGGTGCCATATGGTCTTTTCCAATGATATGACATTGTATAAAATCAAAAATTAGTTTAAATCTTTCAAAAATAGGTGGAGGAACGTCACATATGATCACTGAAAATCAACGAAAATTTGTTTACAATTGTTGGAAATCATTACAAACTGCATACAATGTTGCCTTAACCATTTCTAATTTGATTCACACCAATATGTCGTTAATCACGGTTATAATCTGGTGTGCAGGGATTTTATAATCCCATGTAATCTTTGTCATTTTCGCAACCATCTTTGTAAACATTTGCAGTCTTTTGCAGACCTTGAATTTTTTATATGATCTCTGTAATTGTAATCGGCGTATGTTCGCCCCAATGTACAAAATTATAAGACATCTAACTGTGACACATCGTCAGTGCTGAAGTGCAAAGTGTCTTCTGTAGGCCTCTGCCCAAAAGGCCGTTCTCTCGGGGTCTGGGTTTACGCCTAATTTCGTATCCAGTCCAGATATGTTCAAGTACATGAATTTCTCCTTCGTGACTGGTTTCCAGGTCAGCGGATCTCCGGCCGGAGTTGGTTCCCTGGTAAAAGATAGATTAACGATAATACAGACCGATATGTAAGTGAAAACTTTTAGGCTCACCCATATTTGGCGAAATTTGTCCATAGTCGAATCATCGTGTCCAGAACAAATTCATCCTCTGAACCAGCGACCGGCTTTCTCCAGAACATCAGCTTGTGGTAAAACAAGTATCCGAGATCGTCACCGTGCGCGGAGCCTAGTTTCGATTTGGATTAGGATTAGTTTCTCTGACAAAGTTTGAACGGTTTCAAACGACCAATATCAAAATGTCAGTAACCGAAGGCATGAAAAATGGTCCAGTGGTTCTGTTATCCAACTTTGAAACCTTTGAAACCCAGAACTCACCCGGTGCCCAGATGTTGAGGAAGAACTTCAAAAGGTTGAGTCGACCGTCGTGAGAGAAGATGTAGAAGTAGACTGGACTCTTGGAAGCATCCAGCTGAAGTTCTGCTGCAATTCTGATACCAGCGACGAAAGTACTGTCTGAGTAGAGCTGAATTTAAGAAATAGAGAGACTGTATCAAAATATCAGCAATAAAATTCAATATAGGCACTAACGTCGACAAGGCTGCTGATGTTCTCATGGCCGACAGGCTTGTCGTCGAAGTAAAATTTCCGGATCGACTTCCCCAGATCGTTTCTCAGCTCTTGGTCAGTTATGTCGTAGGGAACGTAGCGTTCCGTGTCGTTAAAAGCTGAAGCCACCACTTCCGGTTTCGCCATCTCTGAAAATACGTGCATGTGCGATTAGCACATTTTCGAAACGACGTTCTCAGCGATGACGTCTTACCTTGCCAGAACAAATACCCTTCGTGACTCGTGTGGCCTGTGATAAAAGGGATGTCATTGAACCTTCCGGACTTCAATAATTCCCGAGGATGATCTGGAAGGAAGATTTCCTCCGACTTGATGTCCCTCTCAATAGTCGGCGTGAATAGAAAATGTATTCTCCTTCGCTTCTCCTATAATTTTTTTGGGAAGACAATTCTTTGGTTCGGTAAATTGGACGTGTGCGTAGTAAACTTGACGCATATTCTTGATATTAGTTTCGAAAAACAGCCAATCTTCGGCTTTTTTGTTGATCTAGTCCCTTTTAACCCGACGTACCTCTGCGGTTAAAATTTTTTCTTGGTTTCTAACGATATCCTGATACGGGACTGTCTTCAGGAACCTCAAGGCCTTCTCAGTGCTGCCATCCAGGTCTTCGGCCCCCAAAATTTGGGCCAGTCTAAGAGTAGGTTCGACCACACTTTCGGTCAGGGTCCATACATTTACGGCTGAACCACTCTGGCTAATCGCTCTGACGAATAAACCTGCGATTACCGAGGTAAAATTAAGTAATCATACTCTCGACCTTCGGACATACTCTTACCCTTCGACATGGGCGAGACAACGTGCAAGTGGACCGAAGCTCCGCCAGCGCTTTCACCGAACAAGGTAACGTTGTCTGGGTCTCCACCAAACTTGGCTATGTTTCGTTTTACCCAACGCAAAGCTGCCGCTTGGTCCTTCAGGCCGGCGTTACCGGGGGCAGCGTCGTCCCCGGTGGATAGGAATCCTGTCAAAAGTTGGAAAAAAACAATTGGCTACAGAATTTCCGGTTCGGAATAATTTCACGTTCATTCGGCTGTCTGAAAAGACCGTATTTCGGTGAGAACTAATGCATGCTGACAATGAGAAAATGTGCACATGACGTTTCGGTTTCTACTCCATCGCCTAACTATCGCGATTTGTAGTACGCTTTATTCCTTGGAATTAAATCAGTCTGACCTGCCTATTTCCTGCTTGTCTCTTGGGACATTTCTTTCATTGTATGTACCTTAGAACAGCAGGAATTGTGTTTCGATTGCACGTATTGTGTTGTTATCTTGAATTCATTCTGCATTTCAAGGTCTGAGCCAAAACCAAAATTAGAGCCAAACTTCAAAGACAAAGTTATGTACCGGATACGGGTTTAATTCTCAGCCGGTACTGTGTCATTTGGCAGACTACGCCAGTCAAAAACGTTCCAAAGTCTACACCATCCAGGCTGATGGTCTGAGAATAGTTTCTTGATGCTACCAAATATATTCTTCATTTGTCCAATGAAATGTTCGTATCACGGTCTCCCTATAGATATTTCAGAAGATTTCGCTGAATCCTTACTAATTTTGTGTGTTTGTGAATAAAACTTCACCATCAATTTCCACTGAAATACGATGATGTTTCAATTAAAAGTAAAAATGATACAGTTCTTCGAAACAAATGTATACCTATAGGTACAAGGGCTTCCCTTATCTCGACTATTTCATATTGTACAACCATTTCGTGGTTTTTCAGACATTTCTTCAGATTTCACTCATGACGTAGGTATGTGCGAAATTTTCAATAACATCTCAAGAGTATTTTAATAATACTTAAGAAATGCAATCTCTTGCAGATCGTAGGTAAAGATTCACAAGCAATAAATAATCTTCATAAAATGACTAATGACGCGAAAGAGTTTCACTCGTTACTTTCAGAATTCTGACCAATAACCTTCACATGCGAATTCATAATTAGATAGCTGTTCATCCTATGCAAAGAGTAGCCGCGCAAAAATAATAGGTTGGCACTAGCCATTTTTCCTTCAATTTGACCATCAGAAAATCGCAAGTCATGGTCTTTCATCTTTCCTGCAATCACTGTGCCTGGAGCATAGTTGATAGACAATGAATGATGGTATTGATTTCGCTCAGAAATTTGAGCATTCTCGCGAATGTTCAAAGAACCGTTGAATAACCTGATTCGCGCATTGCAAAGATATCGGTGATGAAATCCGTCAGGATTCCGATGGTAATTCTCAGAGGATCCTTTGGTACTCTAGAAAGGTGAAATAGATTTTTTCTGTTTCTCTTCGATGTCAACCCGATGATGAAACTTTTCAAGAAAAGAACTGTACTTCGTATTTCTGAGCATGACCAACGTTCATTTACAAGTTCAATTGCGATAATCAGCGATTATTAATCGTGACTAGCCAAGTTCTCAAGACTAGAAACGCATAGTTATGATCAATTATTATTTCTTTACACTTTTTTTTGCGACAAATTATGATCGTCACAACACATGCTTATGTTTTTTTTGCGTCTCCGCTCGAGGTCGGTCACTTCTTGAGGTAGTACGAAGTATCATGCACTCCTGAAATCGCATGTCATGTGCAAACTTTTCATCAAACATCGAATACTCTCGAAATTTTTGGGTTTTTCTTTTTTTAAATACCCAGGAAATTCTCACCTAGAGCTCCTAGCCGGTAGTTCATCGTGACGAGTACGACGCCGGAACCCATAAAGTAGTCAGCAGAGTAGAGGTTTTCATCGGCAGAGCCCACGGTGTAGGCACCACCGTGGACAAAGACCATGACAGGTAGCCGTTCATTCTTCAAAGTAGGGGTGTAGACGTTGACGAAGAGGCAGTCCTCGTCACCTCGGTTGAAGCCAAAAAGGATGTCCACGTGGGCACATACCGATCCGTGAGTTACAGCGTCTCTCACACCGGCCCATGCTGTTTCTTCTTCTGGTCCCTGGAAATTCTCTTGTCTTAAAGTCTGTAGGCTCTCATGATCTCTAGTCTTATCACGCTATCATATTAAGGGATCGAAACCAGAGTATAGCCCTAGCCCACATTGTCGATAAGGTTCATGGGTGAGGCTACTCTGGCACTGGCCCCTAATCAATCACCAGACGTGTTGTGGATTTGAGTTCCTCTGACCACATTGATTAAGAGTTAAGACCACGTGCATAACGCGGAGGCATCTGAATCAGTGACGTGACAAACAAACCGTTACGATTTTAAAGGCCCGTTCGCACCGCTTACACTTAAGGCGTGAGTGGAACTCAAACATGAACTCAAGCTTGCACCATCCAATCAGCGATCCTCCATTGAGGGGAGACTTTGGTGAAATTTTGGGATAAAATAGGTTTTTAAATTCTGACAATATCGAAAAGAGGTGTATAAAACAATTCTTCCAGCAGTTTTTGAATAGTGGTAGTATAGACTGTGAGAAAAAATTTCAGCCTCCTGCGATGAAAGCGCAAGCAAAACGGGCTTAAGAGCATGCTGTAGTCAGTCTTTACCGACCAAGTAACCGCGTCCGCTGATGAGTGATAACAGAAGCGAAAAAGAAGATGATAACGCAATTCCGCATGAAATTCTGAACATCTGCATCCCAAAATATCTTGTCGTTATTGTTGTGTGAAACAAAGATATTTTGGGATGTATGTGTTCAGAATTTCATGCGCGGTTACGCGTAGGCTTTTATGTCAGTGGAAATAAGTGACGCGGCTACTTGGTTGGTAAAGAAACACTACAGCATGCTCTTAAGTCACACTTACGTTCTCGTGTAGAATCACTGCGGATGACTCGGTACTTTGAAACCGGTGGGAAGGGGACTACCGACCTCGACTGGCACGATTTCTCTAGGATTCACTCCGGTCTTTCACATAAATTCGGAAATCTTGGATTCCACGAGTTATGAAGTCAACGGCCATGGATTAACGGATTATCGCCATCGATCAACATAATCCGTTTGAATAACGATAGTAGCTAGTTTCTGCTTTTCATGCTTACCTTGAACCTCAGTTCTCCGACGGGGGGCTTGGCGTAGGGAATGCCTTTGAAGCTGTAATAGGCGTCGCCGCGCCACGAGCTCGTGTTTATACCGCGTATCAGGCCCTTGTCTAGCTCTACTATAACGTAATCGTACTGGGAGTATATTTTGTAAAATAAAGTGGAGGCGACCGCCACCAGCACAGCCGTGTAGAGCGACTTCCGCATCGTGACTAGAACGTGTTCACTGCTGGTGCGTTGCGAACGGCACTGACCAGTGGACACGCATCGTGCAGTGAACGGAATTGCTTCGATCCCGACGGGGGCATCGAGTTCTCATTCATGTGGTTGCTACAGATATTATGCAGGTTCGAAGCTGGAATTTGAGTTTTTTTATCCAGTTCGTACTTAGTACTTTACACTCCACACTTTTTAGAATTACACGTAGCGTTGGGAGAATCTAATGAAATTGAGATACAGCGGAAAAATGAGGCCAAAGATCATTGTCACGCCGTCGCGGTATCTTATCTTTATTTTTATATATTTACAGTCTGGATTATGATAACTGAATTTCGATAATCCCCGCTAGGCGAACCCAAATGGCTGTTTCCTTTTGCCTAGAATGGGGCTGATCAGTTAGTTGAGTGATTGAGCAAAGAAACGATGGTCGAGAGCCGGCGAAAACGCTATAATTGAAGCGTCAATCCTTCGCTCTGAAATATCGCCATCAAACATCACATCGTGTGCTAAAAATGCGATTTTTGGTGGCAAAAGGGCGTGTAACATTTTTTTGTCGCATTCGCTCTCGAAACGTCGTGAATGCGTGAAAAACGTGAGCGCAAAAGGTAGTAACTTTTGGAAAACATTAATTTACACTTCTGTACAAAATGCAAAGAGAAAAATAAAAATATATATACAATACATATTTGCTTTTAGCTTTTTGCGATTAGCCAGCCAAGCGAAAAAACGAGTAGTATGAAAATCATTATTTTCTTGATTCTTTTCAAAAACATCTGTAAGGCGAAGAACAGTCAAGGATTTCAGATGCCGACGAAATGTCACCTTCTACCGAAACCAAGGTCTTGATTTGCCGAAGTTAAGTCCGGACCTTGATAATAAGCGAAATGTAAAGAAATATATGACCTTTTGTTATCGGCCAATAAATTGGAATAACAAAAGGTACGATTTTTTGTCTCTTTCAGTAGCTTGAAAAACCTCTGAATCGTGAGATCTACCGAAATTTCAATGTCTGAAAATCACATCAGAAGTCGTATGTGCCATGAGTATTAAAATATTCTGTATCGAGATTGAGAAGATTTCTTCAAGTCGAATTAATATTCTAATAATTTACAAGAATATATTCAACGAATTCCTCATATATTTTGGCCTACACGACTTTTTGCTCATAATCAGATGCTCCAAACCTCAAAATGTTAATAGATCTTTGCGTTTCGGTTGTTTTTCGAGCAAATTGGGAATCTCGTTCCGCAAGCCAAGATACTTTGTTTTCATAGTTTGCATGACCTTTGGAAATAAGACAAACGTAATTGAAGAATACTGTTCTTAATTCACTTTTGTTCTTAATTCACTTAATTCACTGTTGTTAATTCATTTTTCGGCAAAATAATTCAAATTTACCAGCAAAAAGCCCCAATATAAATGAAAAGGTAATTACTGGTACTTTCTCAAATAGAAAATCAGTTCACAAGTATGTTTAAAATCTCCATGCTCTGTATCATTGTGCCCTGTCTTTGGGTCACTTTGATGCGTATCCCAGGATAGCCAAAATTAAAAAAGTAATTTATCCTCCAACAGACTTTGAAATCGAAACTGAAACCTTATCCCACCCGAAATACCGGTACAAATCCTGTTCCATGAATATATTAACTGTACTTGATGAAGATTTCCCCTTTCCCGTCTCCCTTCTTGTGCCTATTTCGAAGATGAAAGTGTCGCCTTCATAACACTTGATACAATCTATCCTACGATGTCTCTGAGTTGAATGACCACACAATCATTTCCATATCTTGGTGTACTTTGCGAGGGACAACATGGTTTCACTCCTCATGCGAGTATGTGTGGATTTTCTTAGACTAGTTTTCTAGGGGGAATATGTATTGGCCAGTTAATTAATTTGTGTGAGCAATCATTGTGGGCATATTAATATCGATGATATCCATATTACAAAAACTAATCACATATATTTCACATGGGTAGATCTTTTCAGCCGGCTGGAACTGGATCTTGAAGCCTAAGGGCAGCGTTTTGTTCGTAAGCCTGATCCCAGAACTCGGCCCTTTCGGAGTCCGGGTTTTCGCTAAGCTTCGTATCCCGCCCGGATATATTCAAGTAGTTGAATTTTTCCGAAGTGACAGGCTTCCAAGTCATAGGATCTCCAGCCGGAGTTGGGTCTCTGGTGAGAGAATGAGGAAAGTGAAGGAAAAGAAGAACGCGCCGAAGGCGCGAATGGAAACTGATCGACCTACCCATATTTAGCGAAGTTTGTCCACATCCGAAGCATCGTGTTGACCATAAAATCGTCGTCTGAACCGATTGACGGTATTTTCCAGAAGAATAATTTTCGGCTGAACAAGTATCCAAGATCGTCAGTGTGCGCAGCTCCTGTTGAAATGCGAAAATTGTGAAACCTCTGAAATCATCAATGGGTGAACCTAACTCACCTGGTAATCTTATGTTGAATAAGTGTTTGAAAAGGTTGAGTCCACCGTCGTATGAGAATACATAAAAATAAATCGGAGCATCGGAGTGTCGGAGCTGGAGTTGGGTGGCTCTCTTAATCGCTGCGACGTAAGAACAGTCCGTGTAAAGCTGAAGAAAGAATCTACAAGCTATGAACAGGAATTTTTGCAGGGTGAACGTGAATACTAACGTCGACCAAGCTGCTGATGTTCTCGCCGCCTACCGGCTTTCCATCGAAGTAAAATTGGCGAATCGATTTCCCTAGATATTCTCTCAGTCCCTGGTCAGTTATGTCTCTCGGAACGAATCGTTCGGTGTCCTCAATGGCCGCGATCATGAGCTCGGACCTCGTCAGTTCTGGAAAAAGGAATCACACGCTGTTGGTAAACGGATGTTACTAGCTCCACGTTAATTCTGACCTCTCCAGAACAAGTAGCCCTCGTGACTCGTATAACCAGTTATGAAAGGGACTTTGTTGAACCTCCCAGACTCGAATAAGGTCAATGGATCATCGGGCAGGAAGACTTCCTCTGATCTCACGCCCCTCTCCACCGTTGGAAGGAACAGGGAAGCGATTCTGATACGTTGTTCCTGAAACGTTATTCAGATCCCGACCATCATGGGTAACTTGGACGTCATACTAAAAGTGGATGGCTGAGAATGATTTCACTGTGGTCTGGACGAAACATACTTCTGCAGTTCTGAGGGTTCCTTGCACCCTCACGATATCCCTGTACGGGGCTGTCTTCAGTAAGTTAAAAGCCCTCTCCACACTTCCATTGACGAATCTGGCCCCCAACCTCTCGGCCAGTCTGATCGTGGCTTCAGTGATATTGTGGGCCAGGGATCTTACGTTGAGGGCTGTTCCGCTCTGACTGATTGCTTTGGAGAACAGACCTGCGACGATTGAAGAGGATTTAGTTAAAGGCCTCGACCGTTGGATGTGAACTCACCCTTCGACATGGGCGATAGAATGTGGAAGGAGATTGACGCTCCGCCGGCGCTTTCACCGAATATCGTCACGTTGTCCGGGTCTCCACCGAACTTGGCTACGTTTCGTCTGACCCAACGCAAAGCTGCCACTTGATCCTTCAGACCCGCGTTTCCCGGTGCAGCGTCGTTTCCGGTGGACAGAAATCCTGTCAACGTTCGAAGAATAGTAGCTTTAGAATATCTCAAGCCGGGGATTCCCCGAATAGAGTAAATCCACGCTAACCCAGAGCTCCGAGACGGTAGTTCATCGTGATGAGCACGACGCCGTATCCCATAAAGTAGTCTGAACCGAGGAAATCGTCGTTTCCAGAACCTTCGGTGTAACTACCTCCGTGGACGTAAACCATGACTGGAAGCCGTCGATCCCCTAGAGCAGGAGTGTAGACGTTGAGAAAGAGGCAGTCTTCTTTGCCCCGGAGGAAGACACCGAAGGCTATGTCAAGGTGCGGACACACCGAACCGTGCGTTGTAGCATCCCACACCCCGGCCCATGCCGCCTCCTCTTCTGGTCCCTGAGGGCCAGGTTCACGAGTCAATAATTCGTCGTCCAACCTGAGCCTGTGCTTTGAGTAACAAGCCGCTCACGGCTATCATATCGACATAGAGTCACAAATCCTAGACTATCGTCACCTTTCACTTGAAAAACTACGGAACCGATGTTCTACTGCGTATCATTGATGACATCATTCGTGGACATAATAGAAAAACATATTATATAATCAGCTGTTGGAGCATGCAGTGCGGCGGACACGTTCATAGCATCTGCACAAAGCCGTTGTAGGTGGATAATCACTGCGGATTACGTGACGTTGCAATGTCCAGAGATTGATTTTTAGCATTAGCATTTTTCCTTACTTGTCAAGGCAATGACAACGTATTAACCGGTTTTTTCTTGATCTATAATTACTGACCTTGAACCTGAAATCCCCGACAGGAGGTTTCGCGTAGGGAATTCCTTTGAAACTGTAAAATTTGCTGCCCCTCAACGAAGTGGTGTTCAACCCGCGTACGACACCCTTGTCAATTTCTACGTGAACGTAGTTCCGTATGAAACGAGAGTTCAAAGCAAGGGTCGAGCCCAGGGCGAGGAGCGCCGCGGCATAGAATGAATCCCTCATCGTGAGACTATCAACTGTGTTTACTCATTGACCGACGGACGTAACACTGACAGAGTTGGCAGCTAGACACTAATTATATACACGAAGAAAATGACTAAGGCAACCAAAACGCAGGTAAATTCACTATTGACCCCGACTTGTGGGGTGACGTCTTATTTTTTGACACCCATGTTTGTATAATCAATCAATTGAATTGATTTTGTAACGTTGAAGCCGGTTCTACGCGATCCGAAATGTTTACAAGATCCTCGTCTGACGTATTTCGCGTAAGTGGCTGTGCTCAGAGACGGACATCAATGTGCTTGCGTAAAGTTCTTGGATCGCGGAGATCGGGATGTAGGCCAGTGCTTGTTTCGGGAGACCGTTTTGATCGGATGAAAGACCGATAACGTTTTTTTTTAAACAATTTTGTATAATGTTCTCATAGTTAGGTATCCTTACTACAATTTTTCAGTTTGATTTACTCAATTAGAATTTTTATTTAAAAGTTATTTCATAAAATGCTAGTTAGTTACGAAATGATCTGTAGGGCAAGTAAATACTAAAGCGACGACTTATCGAGAATAGGCTTTCTCGCGTGGACATTGGCCCGGATTTCGGTACGTTCTGCACGCGGATTCGGCCAGTGAAGAAAAAACAACGGGGTAGAAAAAACGGTGTAGAAAATAACGGTGTAGAAAGACGCGGTGTGGAAAAGAATCGGTGTAGAAAAAATAGTTTTCGACGATTTATCTGTAGGAAGATTCAGTAGAAGAATTTTTCGGGATTCTGATCGTGTAAAACTGCGACGTGTAGAATGATTATGGTGAGGAAAAAAATAGTGTAGAAAAAAAACGGTGTGGAATAAATTGTGAAGAACAATTTATTGTGACTTGGTTGCGTAGAACCGACGCGTGTAGTACAATTTTTGTGTCGAAAAAAACTGTTGTAGAAAGCAACGATGTAGAAAAAAATCGCTGTAGAAATAGATGGTGTGTAAAAAAATCGGTGTAGAGAAGAACGGTGTAGAAAAAATGGTGTAGAATAATTCGTGTAGAACTATTCTGGGTAGAATAGAACCTCGCTCGGAAGACTTCCTCTGACGTTACTCCCTTTTCTACCGTACGAGTGAACACGAACAAAAAGTGCAGCCTCTCTTTCTATAAGGAAAAAAAACTTCAAGGTATTACATTCGTAATCTCGTACCCCCAGAATCAAAATGTAACAACTCTAAAAAAACTCGATTCTTCAAAACTCCATTAAAAACTTGCGGGTTACCATTTGAAAGCGTTACTGCTAATAAGTTACTGCTGCAGTTGACAGGCTTTCCTGGACTCTGACGATGTCTTCATACGAAGCATTCCGTAGAAAATCCGAAGCCTTGTTTTTTTTTGTCCCTGGTCGCAATCTCTGGGATACCCTAGCTGGTAGCAATTTCGACGCGCACTGAGCTTTTTGTCGCTGCAGAATACTTGTCAGGATATTATACGCGGAGTATTGCGATGGATACGGGGGTGATCTGATCGGACAGCCTCACGTACGATTCTAATGAGCAGAATGCATTTGCATCAAGGTAAATCGAAGTTATGGAGGTTCTTGGATACCGGTGAAAATAAGTTCTACTTCTAATGTAAACTTAGAAATATTTTATTTGCCATCCATGCAGCGGTACATTCCATCATCGGAGATCTTCATGCTGCAGTGCCGAGCTTTTTTCATAAGCGTCAGCCCAGAAATCGGAACGTGCTGGGTCTGGATTAACTCCGAGTTTTGTGTCCCGTCCAGATATGTTCAAGAAATTGAATTCGGCCATCGTGGCGGGCTTCCAAGTCAGCGGATCCCCCGCTGGGGTTGGATTCCTGCAAAGGATTGATTATTATCAATGGAGGCACTGACTGAAAACGATAAACGGGCCACGTTTCATGTCCGGTGTCGTCGCGCTTACCCGAATTTGGCAAAATTCGTCCACAGGCGAATCATCGTTTGAATGACGTATTCGTTGACCGAACCGATCACGGGAGTCCTCCAAAATCGCAATCTGTGGTGAAACAAGTATCCAAGCTCGTCGCCATGCACCGAGCCTGTTGAAACGAACTGAATATTGATGTTTCTTGGTTTATGAACAAGATGTATAATTACTATGCAAGCGTTGCTTACCGGGACGATCAACATTCACGAAAAACTTGACGTGATTCATTCCTCCGTCATACGAGAAGACGTAGAAATAGATTGGACTGTCCGCCAACTGCATGTGCAGCTTCGTGGCTCGCCTTATTCCAGCGAGAAAAAATTTATCGGTGTAAAGCTGGTGGTAGATAAGAAATCTGATGAAATTATTCCCGACAAATTATACTTCGATCTATGCGCGGATAATACTCACGTCAACAAAATTTGTGATATTCTCAACAGCGATTGGTTTGTCATCGAAGTAGAACTTGCGAATTGAATCGGCCAGTTCGCTTCTTAGCTCTTCGTTCTCAATGTCACTAGGGACGTAACATTCCGATTCATCCATGACGCGCTTCATGTTGGTTGGATCTTTAACATCTGGAATCACATTTCGTACGTCAGTCATCTTTAATAGCTGGTCAGTAGGCTTTCTTACCGTTCACGAAGAAGTCACCTTCTTTACTTGTGTAGCCAGTGATGTAGGGAACTTTGGTGAAATTGCCTGACTCCAATATTTCCAAAGGCGATTCGGGCAGAAAGACTTCTTCCGATGTCACTCCCTTCTCTACCGATGGGACGAACAGGAACGGAACGAGCATCCTCTTCTCCTGTGATAACAAAAAAACCCTTGATACTAGGCATTCCCATCACATATTCGGTTATAAAATGATCAGATTTCAAATAAAGTGTTACTGGGGTAACCAGGCTTCCTTGAGCCCCTACGATATCCTCGTAAGGTGCATCTTGCAGGAACTTCAAGGCCTTGGTCTTGTTTCCACCCACGTTCTCGGCCCCCAAAGCTTCGGCGAGTCGAATTGTCACCTCTGGTCCCTTTCGGGTCAGCGACCAACTCTGTAGTGCTGTTGCGCTTTGCGAAATAGCTCTCGCGAAGAGTCCTGGAAGAGTTTATCAGCAGAGAGATTATTAGCCAATTGATCTGTTTCTATAGAAACTCACCAGACGACATTGGGGACAAAATATGAAAATGTACACAGGCAGCGCCTGAACTACCCCCGAATATAGTAACGTTGTTCGGGTCCCCGCCAAACCTGGCTATGTTGCGTCGAACCCATCTGAGTGCAGCCACTTGATCCTTCAGTCCAGCGTTTCCGGGAGCGCCATCGTCCTCCGTGGACAGAAACCCTGCGAAAGATGAAGAAGTTTCGTGCGATATCGTCATCGAGGTGTACTACGAAAAAACATCAGTGGATACGAACCAAGGGCTCCAAGGCGATAGTTCATAGTGACAAGGACGACGCCGGCTTCCACGAAGCAGTCCGGGCCGAAGAGTTCGTCGTTGGCAGAACCTAACATGAAAATTCCTCCGTGGATCCAGACCATCACAGGCAGATGTTCATGCCGTATGGTAGGAGTGTAGACGTTGAGGAAAAGGCAGTCCTCTTGGCCCCTGAAAACCCTGAGTGTTATATCCACGTGAGGGCAAACTTCTCCATGATGTCCGGCGTCCCTTACTCCGGCCCATGCCGTCTCCTCCTGTGGACCCTAGCAGCCAATCATATTCAAGGATTATTTGGGTCAGACTCATTATGTTTATTTCCAATAAAAATTAAAAAACAGCCCGAATTATCTGAATTTTCAAGCGTGAGGAATAGTTCGGCAACTATTTACACGAGCAGAAGTTGTAGTAGCTGTTCGACAAGAGTCGCTTACCACCCAGTCTCGTTGATGCACGTAACGTTTACTGCAGTTCCCTGCGATAATCGATTCAAAAGATAATATCTTGCGGAATACTTTCGAAATATCATTATGACTTTGGAAACAGACTACATTTCGATCGCCATATTAGTATTTCCTACGAAGTTTTCATTTGCCAATCTCAAAGACAGGAATTTTAATCGCAGCAATATCAATAACAGCGCAGATAATTTGGTGGATGTGCAGTATGAGATTGAAATTTGACGCCTGATACAGGCAGCTGAGCGTACGTGATATTGACTTTCTAATCTGCAGTTGCTCGGCTGGGATCCATTTTGGTTGAGAACAGAATCCTCGACGAATAGTACTTCACGCTTCAGCCCATACAACATTCTTCCCGGTGAGGGCATTAAAAGTCACTCTGACGCCAGTTGAGGTCCACGCGAATTGTGTATTATGATGGCCGTAAAAAGTAGTGAACTGCCGTAGAATGATTTTTTGGGGAATGTAGCTAACGGCCGTGTAAGAAAATTGTTGAGGGCAGTCCTGAACTAAGCTGTATAAAGTGCCACTTTACGGACTAATAACATGCATCCAAAACAGACTTTTTAATGGCTATGCTGGAAAAAAAAATGATTGCACCATTGCTAGTAACTGCTAATTACTGTCAGATACGAGATATGTTCTTATTGTGGCTATGAGACCGCAAAAAGTGGGTCGTAGGACATATTGGGGAAAAACAGTGACTTACCTTGAACCTGAACTCGCCGACTGGAGGCTTGGCGTAGGGGATTCCTTTGAAACTGAAATAAGGTGCACCCCGCCACGTGGTAGCATTCCGACCTCGTAAGATCCCCTTGTCAATCTCAACGTGGACAAAGCCGTTTGTCGCGAAATAATTGTAAACATATACGTATATCATTGCTATGCCGGCAACCATCTGATCGGAGAGCCACATCATCAGTACTATTGTTTACGACTCACGCGCGATACTGACGAGCAAAATGTCTTCAGGGTCGTCTTAAGGCATGGGCAAGCGGGGCTATAGCCCAGGGCGCTCAGCCTGAAGGGGCGCCCCATTAGGCTGAAGCACCGCGCCATCGCCCTGGCACAATACAATTACTGTGGGTTAAATGGTTAATTATGTAAAAGTACCAAAATTGGACGTGGCTAAGGTGGTGTTAGAATGGATATCTATGTGACAGGCGCATGGAGTAACTGTTTTTGGGCAAGGTTACGTTTCGAGTTCAAGCCGTTAGCGTGCCTGCCGAGCCTTAGGCAAAGCAAACGAAAATGACTGAAAACATAATTTGCGCCGAACAGTAATTTTTACGCGCTGCCCCATACAATATTTACTTACGGCACAAGCATTGAAAATTCAATTTTCGACGCCTGTTTTCGATTCGTAAAGTGGCACATTTCACCATCAAGTTCTAAGTTGCAGTACAGTCTTTATACAGCAACTTTGATGCGCAGTTCGAAGTGCGCAGTCCAAAGTTGCGGCATAAAGTCAATGTACCGCAGTTTCTATGCGCACTTCGTGCGAATCTCAACCGGCGTCAAAGTGACATTCAATGCCTCTTCCGTCAAAAATATTGTACCTATGGCGTGCACGCGTGAAGTGGCCTTGATGAGTAACAGTCACTTTAAACGCATGTCACATGATTATCTATTTCACTATTTTACGGCACAGGCACGAAAAAACATAATCCTTGATGAACAATCACTTCACGCGTGCGCCCCATACAATATTTTTCACGGAAAAGTCATTGACCGTCACTTCGACGTCAGTTCGATACCTCCTAATGATACCAGCTTATCTTAGCGAGGCTGTTCAAAACAGCTTAATTGCGCGTGACGAATTTGAAACATCTTATCTTGGCGATTCCCGCAGTAACAGCTTATCTTGGCGTTCACCACAGAATCAGCCTATCTTGGCATTTACCGCAGTAACAGCTTATCTTACCGTTGACGACAGAAACAGCTTAAGTAGTAATTTTCAGCATTTGAAGATAAGTTACCCAATGTATTCAGCACACTTTTTTTTACCATTCTACAAATTATCAACTTCGGCAAGGAAATAATAATTGAATAAAAGTCAAAAAACGAAACAGCGTATCTCAAAGTTTCGAGTTTGTTCCATGATAGATCATCCTATCTCGATGTTCCAAAACATAACATCGTTAGCAGCGCCCTCGTGGCCAAAACAGAAAAATGAAGATGAATTCGCGGAGTGCGAGAATTTTGAAAATGTGTGACAGTGGGGATCGAAAAGAAGACAAAAACAACAATGACACGCAGTTGATGTCACCTCTCGATCTGTCAAGTTCGCCGGCACTGTCATTATCGCCGCAACTGTCACCAAGCTGTAAGTATTTTTAGGTTATGTTTATATTCTATAGATTCTACCTACGCATTCTAGTCTTCTAATTAGTGTGCTAGTTTGTGTTGTAACGCTCAAAGTACGAGTAGGTGCCGGGAAGTATAGCTCGAAACTTAGCCAATTCTTTGTTTTTAGGTCGTGAGTGGTGGAATGATCTTCTATGTGCAAGCGCCGGTGAACACGCATATGACTCCGATGCCCTCAATGCTACCAGTGATTCTAAAAGTGACAAGGCTCTAGCGCCCAAACATGCAAAGAAACGGTTGTTGTTTTCACCGGATGGTCAGTTATTATTTATTGCAGCTTCATTTCATTTATGTCAGAGCATTGTGTATCAAATTTATAAATATTTCACATTGTTTGAATACAAATTATAATCTCTGGTTTTGTGGAAAGTTCCTCGCGTCTCAACTTTTTCAACCCACTGTGGTGAGACCTTAACTGCAAGGAACCTTCTCACAGGGCTATAAAGAACTTTGACGAGCCTCGACGACTTTATATGAGCCTGCCGGAGGGGCGTCGATGAGCCTCGAATAGCTTTGCCGAGCCTCGCGGAGCTTCGACTAGTCTCGAAGAGCTCTGAGGAAGATTTTCCAAACGTTTCCTTGTAATTCAATCTAAAAGATTACGTATTCTTTTCCGAATTCATCCTTTTACAGTCATTTATGGTACTAAAAATTTTTTTTTACGAAGTTCCACATAGGGATTTTACATAGCTGTTTTTTTTTCTGTTGATTAAAATACTGAGGGTTTATCATTAGAACTATCGGCTAGCAAGACCCAAACTTAAGAGAACTTGATGAGTAAATTTTTTTCTTTTTTTCAACAGATCAAAGCCCAGCAGCAAAGAATTCCAAATCAGCTGACACTGGAGAACTCGCCATGCTGCTCGCTGATGTAGAACCAGGACAGAATCGTTACATTTTACCAACTGGTAAGAGTCTGTCTGTCTACAATTATAATAAAATATAACTTCTGTCTTCCACAATTTTGCCTACAGCTGATTTTGATGCCTTCTACTCTTTCATACGTAAGTTCATGGAGTAGTCTTGTTACAGTTCGATGAATTAGCTCGAGCCTCCAAAGGTGTTCGGCCAGAACTTGTTAGATTTCTATAGTAATCAGAAAACTTGAGCTTCTATCAGTACTTCAACAATTTTGTTGAATATATATAATAGAGGGAAGCAATTACTCAAAACCTTTGTACGAATGATTAGCATTATTAGTTGCAGCCTTGATAAAATTGTATTGTACAGGAGATAACCCTGAGTCATCGGTGGCTCCTCATGAAGTTGTTGCCGCTCAGCCTTTGAAATTGCTTGAAGTTCTGACAGAGTCCTCTCCTGATGGTAAGATAAATTATAATTCGGGAAATCGCACTGATTTGCCTTGAATGACAATATTTGATTAGAATAGCGTATATCTTGCGTAATGCTATGTCCTATGTTATCTAGAGACGCATGCTCCTGTTATTATCACTGAACTTCAATCTGGGAAAGAAGTATTGGTGCTGCCACTATCTTCCACAGCGTTACATCCAAATGAAATACAAACCGGAGAAGCGGCTGTAGACCTTACGGAAGTGGCTACTTTGGTGTCGTCGACAACTGGGTTATCAGTGACTCCAGGTACGAGCTCTAGTAGTCGTCGAAAAAGAACGCAGAGGACTCCATCTTCTGATCCCCCATCACGCAAGCGGTCCAGGAATCCTTCGGAATGGAAAGCCGTGGTTGCTAAGGAGGCAAGAAATTCTGGACTGGAATACACAGATTCGAACGGGAAACATGTAGATGCCAGAGTGATGGGTGAAGCTTGTTCTAATTGCAAGTTCAAATGTAGCTCCAGAGCGAATGAGGATCATCGTCGAGAAATTTTTACTCAGTTCTGGAGAATCAAAAATCACAATCGGCAATGGGATTTCATCACCAGGCACACTAGAATTACGGAAACACAAAGTTGCACGACCAACTGGAAATCTAGGCGACAATTCTCGCGCCTCTATTTTTTCAGAATTGATGGTAAGGAGGAAAGAGTATGCAAGACCATGTTTATTCGAACTCTCGGCATTTGCGACTCTTGGATACGAACTGCTGCTCGCAAGCTTGGTGTAGGCGGTGCAGTCTCACCAGATAAACGGGGTAGAAATTCGAAGAAAGCTTCTGCTGGAAAAGATGCCGCGTCAAAACAGAGTGTGCGTGACCATATAAACTGCTTAGAAAAGGTTCCCAGTCACTATTGCAGGGCACGAAGTAATAAAGAGTATCTTCCTGCTGGCTTGAACATTCGAAAACTGCATAATTTGTACATTGAATGGTTGAGTGCGCAACCCAATTATACTTCTGTCAAAAAGGCTACAGAGAGGCAATATAGGGATATTTTCAATGGAGAGTTCAACATTTCTTTTTTTGTCCCCAAAAAGGATCAATGTGACCAGTGTACGAAGTTTAAAAATGCGAGCACTGAAGAGCAAATATTGTTGCAAAAAGATTATGATACCCATATGAGTCATAAAGAAGCAGCCAGGGAATTGAAGGATCAAGATAAGACGGATGCAAAAACCAATAAAAAAATCTGTGTAGCCTGCTTCGACTTGGAAAAAGTGTTGAATACACCACATGGAGAAACGTCTGGCTTCTATTATAAGTCGAAACTAAGTGTATTCAATTTCACAGTCTTTGACATTGCTATCTCTGAAGGACATGCGTATGTTTGGCATGAAGCCATAGCCAAAAGAGGCAGCAATGAGATCGGTAGTTGTTTGTACGATTATATTATTACCAAACTTGCGAAGGGTGTAAGCGAATTTAAATTTTATTGCGATAACTGCGCTGGACAAAACAAGAATCGCTTTATTTACGCACTGTTTCTCCATTTGGCTGTAAAATACAATATAACTATAACACTTCGATTTCTGG
The DNA here is from genome assembly GCA_018420115.1 of Euura saliciscinereae. Lineage (NCBI taxonomy): Eukaryota > Metazoa > Arthropoda > Insecta > Hymenoptera > Tenthredinidae > Euura > Euura saliciscinereae. The sequence continues at coordinate 45,286 of JAFFZH010012086.1, forward strand.
AGGTTGGACACACCCAAACCGAAGGTGATTCTATGCATGCTCTGATCGAGAGGCGAGCCAAAAGAAAAGAAATTTACACACCAGATGAATGGATAACACTTATCAAACTAGCCAAGGATGGCCCCTCACCCTACGTTGTCCATGAGGTTAGTCAAAATGACATCTTCGATTTGAAAATTTTGCTTGACGGGCAGAACTGGGAGAAAGACGTTGAAGGGAGAGTTATCAAATGGTCATTCATAAGAGAAGTTCACGTTACTGGCTCAGCGCCCACCACCCTGTGCTTCAAGTATAACTACAAAGATGAGTACTTATGCATGTCAACCAAGGCCCGAGTAGGCCGTCCAGTGAATATTGCAAATATTGCACTGAAACCTGCGTACCATGGAAAGCTTCCTCTGGGTCAGAATTTGTTACGAGGTTTGGCGGACCTTTGTGTTAGGCAGCTCATCCCTTCTAATCGCCATAGTTTCTTTAAAGAGTTGTGTGCCGACAATGGAGTACCATGGCCGAATCCTCCTAAGTCTAGGTCAAAGGCTAATTGAAAATATGAGATCGAGGATGGAAACTGAAACAGTTCTAATTGCAATATTTTACAATATTATCACTGAAGAAATAGTCAGGACTGTTTGATACATACTACTTTATACATACTACTTTATACGTACTACTTTATACGTACTACTTTTATTTATACATAATATTATTTTTTAAGATATAGCATCGATATACGTTACCTACATTGTGATTTTATTATCCGTGCTGTGATTTATAAGAGTTATAGCATATTATTATTTTGAAGAATGAGTCTTGCAATAAAGGGATCGATATCCCTGACTTACTTCAGCCAATACCTGATTGCCTTCTCTTGTGATATTGATAACTATACTAAACTTGTGACCTACATTAGATAATAAAATTTGAGTATTATAGTATCCAACAATAGGCTGTTTTTACCTTCAACTATCAGTGTAAAAGAGCACCTATGATTACTGTTACTCTTAAGTAAGATTAGTTTGGTTTAAGTATGATCGACAGACCATTTCACGTGCAAATTTACCTTAATATTATTATATTAATCATTCATCCAGTTTGTCTATATTTTGTGTTTCGGAATCAACTGATTATTTTGATAATAATAATTCTTTTCAAAGATTAATTACATTCGACCATTCTTGCACCCACCAATTTCCACAGCAGGTTTGGGTTTTTAGAGTCATGTTGATCAGTGCAGGCTGTTGAAAAAAATTGTAGCTTGCTTCAATGATAAGATAAAGGAACCTCATTCAGGACCCCTTCTGAAGTCATACAACGGAATTCTTCGCGTCTAAATCTTCATTATAATTTGACATTTTATTGAGCCACGTACTATATTAAGTATAATCATTCACAACATGATTCATAGTTTTAGAGATGGAAAATTCTTGAAACATTAATTCAATATTTTTGTTCGAGTCTTAGCATGGTCCGTGACAGCGAAAATCTACTCCAAAATGGGTTCCATAACCTCCAAAAGTGACACAGTTTTGATCCACGACTCATATCCCGCTAATGAAAAAATTTCGGCACTTGAAAATTGCACTCCGTCAAGGCCATACATGGGAGATATGTTTGTGCTTCATTCGGTCGATGTAAATTGCACGTCTGATTTATCCTCCTCAATCAAAGTTAGTTTTTGATCCTGTGAAAAACTTACGCGAACGTTGATAAGCTGTTTCTATCGTCAACGGTAAGATAAGCTGTTACTGCGGTAAATGCCAAGATAGGCTGATTCTGTGGTGAACGCCAAGATAAGCTGTTACTGCGGGAATCGCCAAGATAAGATGTTTCAAATTCGTCACGCGCAATTAAGCTGTTTTGAACAGCCTCGCTAAGATAAGCTGGTATCATTAGGAGGTATCGAGTTGAGATCCGCACGAACCGCGTACAGAAACTGCGGTATAAAGACTTCCCAGCAAACACAGAACTCCCGAAATCATAATGGCCCAGCACTGGCAGTGCTGGCAATGTGATGGTATATAGGCAAGCCTTTGCTACGCCACTACAGGTGAGATTGCGGTATTTCGGTAAAATTTTTCCGGTATCCAACCATTGACGGGACGATGTCGGTGACCAAGTACGGATTTTCTGCGGGGCATTTTGCGTCTCGCCAGAACCAAGTTGCCGTCACTTGCACTTTGTCAAACACAGATGCACCTGTATTTCGATGGCTCGGCATTGGCAGCCCGAGTACTTTTTTACCGGTATCCAACCATTTATGGAACGATGTCTGTCGAAAAGTACTGGTTTCCTGCAGGGCATTTTGCAAATTGCCACAACCGAGTTGCCGTCACTTCACCCTTGTCAACCACAGATGCACGCGTGTATTTTGATGAGGCAATTCGCACGCGTCTTGGCGCGTCTTCCTACGTGAATAACAGTATATTATGCGGCATGTCCGTAAAATAACTGTTGTCGGGCGAGGTTATGTTTTTCATACGGCGAGCCTAAGGTAAAGCCAACGGAGAATACTAAAAACATAACCTCGCCGGAAAGTTACTTTACGGACGCGCCTCATACGCTATTTTTTCCGGCAAAGGCATGAAGAGTCACTTTGACGCCACTTGAGGTCCACACTACGGTCCTCATCAACTGTCGTTTAATACTTTTGTGTGGCATCTCTGAGTGCGCAGTTCGTACCGCGCAACAGAAGTCAAGAACTGCGCATGACAACTGCGCGACAAAAATTCTTTTCGGCTAGCCATATAAAGTGCCACTGTATGGGCCGAAAACAGGCGTCAAAAAGTGACTTGTTCGTGCCTGTGCCGGAAAAAATATTTTTCACGGAAAAGGCATTGACCGTCACTTCGACGTCAGTTGAGATCCGCACGAACTGCGTTCCAAAACTGCGGTATAAAGACTTGTAACCGCGCAAAAGTGCTACTTTATGAATCAAACATAGGTGTCAAAAAGTGTCTTTACAATGTCTGAGCAAAAAAAAGGCTTATTCCCGAAATTCGACTGGTGAAGAAAGGATTTCTCACCTGAGTTCCTTCGCAGCAAATTCATACCTGCTAGAAAAAAACTCATTTGAGACACTCCAATGACCGCTAAGAAAGTCAGCTGTTGGGTGTTTGTGATCATGCACGTATTTTATTATCCTGGTTAGACAGTTCTATCATACGTCATTTATATTCACTGACTGTTGCGAATACCTTCGGCTTAACCTCCACCTGGAGCTTCATCGGAAACGTGTCCACTGTCTCGGCCATTGCTATGAAGAAGTTCATTAGTGGACTTCGCACTTTCTCCCATCCATTCTTGGTAGGTTCATTTTTTTTTGTCTTTCTTTTTCTTCGGTTCCTTCTTTCCCTCAGTTTGCCTCTTTTCGGGTTTGTTGTTTAAATTAGTACATTTCGATACAAGGGCGAAATGTGAGGCGTTGTTAGGCCAAGTGCGATGTTTCAGCACGAACCGTAGTCGAGGCAGAGGCGTAGCGAAGCGCCGTAGGCGCTGAGCGAAGCCGGAGCCGAGACAGAGGTGAGTGCTGAATACATCGCACGAGCCTAACCGCCTCATTTTGCCCTCGTATCGAACAGTATTTTTTATTACAAATGCATGAAAAAGTTTCTTGTTTGCACGCCGTGCGCGACAAGAATCTTGTTGTGCACGCTGGATCTGCGCAAAACGAAGTGCGCAGGTCCGGCGTGTTACGTCGCCATTGACGACGTAAACGTCAGAAAAGTGCCAGAATATACAAGCTCCGCACGGCGAAACAAGACACTTTTTCATGCATGCGTGATAAAAAGTGTATGAGAGCATTCGCGACGTCGGGGGTTTTGACTGCTTCGCTGCTCTTCCTCATCCCGGAATCCTTTGATTTCGGAGCCGTGCCTGCAAGAAATGAATTAACATCTGGCTGAGTCTAGGAAAAGTCTACCATCCAATTATACCAGTAAAAGCCGAATTCTATTTCCAGTTTCACAATCTGGCCATTCGAGATGTGTGCGAAATTATAAATTGTGTATGCCATTTGAAAAACTTACATTTCGAATAAAATAATATTCATTACCAAGAATTGAAACATGGTGTATAAGTAAATTGATTTTCATTTTTTTTTTTATTAATAATCTTGTATGCAATAAATAGTATATTTCGATACAATTGTGAAAGGTTTGTTTTGGCACGAGTTAGTCTTATGGAAAATTGCATCAAGGTGAGTCGATCATGCAGATGTACATACTTGCAAACGAGTGAAAACGAGTTTCAAGTCCGATGTAATCCTGCAGGACCATGGTCAGGTAGCACATTAGTACGTTGATTCTGAGTCCTCTCGATCTAGCAAAGGTGGAAGAATTCTTCCTCCGCAATAAGAAATTATTGGTGGCTAATTAAAAAAATTAAAGGAATATATAAAATTTGTCTGAATATAGTGATAGTATCAAGATCGCATAACACTAGTTTCATCTCAGTAATTACGCTGTAAAAGTGCTCCGGATCACATTGGAAGCTTCACGTACCATGAGTACGAAAAATTACATTTATCCTCCACTAATCCTCAACTTCAGATGATGAATAAATACCCTTGAGGACAAGACAATATCAACATCATTGAAGTGAACGTTTCGTAAACGTTTACGAAACCACGTTCATTATGAACAATTTCGAAATTTCTGAAAACCATTGATTAATTAATAGCTTATTTTTTGTGATCTCAGGAAGTTGGGAGAACTTGATAAGAGGTGAAAATCAATTAACTGCACTTGCTGGCTTACAAGATGTGGATTAATAAAGGTATTTATTGTTATTTTCTTGCGTCCCACTCCCGTCGGTTTTCGTAAACCGGTAAGTAGTTGGACTAAACAGATGAGTTTATGTCACTTTCGCAATCCGGAAATAAGTATGATTGGCTGAGCTTTGCCCCAGAAAACTTTACAACTGTAATGGCGTTTGTATATTACATACTGCTAGAAAGAGCGACGCCCGCGCATCCAGACTTGTCACGAGCCAGGCGTATCTAGTTTGCCGTGTAAATTGAATAAAATGTTGAACAACTATGGTCACAAATTTTAGCTTACACGAATTTTCTTTTCGTACTATAAACTAGCTTCTCGTGAGAAGATCGCGCTGTCGGCGTGCAGAGTCATCCGCGTAAGCCTTAGCCCAGAAGTCGGTGCGTTCTGGATCTGGGTTGACACCGAGCTTTGTATCCCATCCAGAAATATTCAAGAAATTGAATTCAGATATTGTGGCAGGTTTCCAAGTCAATGGGTCCCCGGCTGGAGTCGGATTGCTGGAAGCATGAGATCATCGGTAAAAACAGTGACTGACAATGAGAATTATGAACCAGCCACGGGTCATGCTCAACGTCATCTCTGATCAAGCTTACCCATATTTTGCGAAATTCGTCCAGAGGCGGATCATCGTATTACTCACGTATTCGTCGGTTGAGCCTCTCACAGGAGTCCTCCAGAACAGTAGTTTCGGATGGAACAAGTATCCGATCTCATCACCGTGCACCACACCTGTTCAATGAAAGTGATGATTCCGTGTCTCCTGATTTAGTGACAAGATGTGGTTACTATATATAAGTCCTGTGTAAGTGATAGTTACCGGGTAGTTCCACGTTCGTGAGAAACTTGAAATTGTTCATTCCTCCATCATACGAGAATACGTAGAAATAAGTCGGACTGTCGATCGCTTCGAGATGGAGTCGAGTGGCTCTCTTCACTCCATTGACGAACGTCACATCGGAGCAGAGCTGGAAGAGAAAAAGGAATGAAATCCGGAGCCCTACTTGCACGATTCACAATATATGCACTGACGTTCACAAAATTGCTGATATTTTCATTGCCGACTGGTTTGTCCTCGAAGTAGAACTCGCGGATCGATTTGGCGATGTCATTTCTGAGCTCCTGGTTCTCGATGTCGGTGGGAACGTAACGTTCAGTGTCCCCGATGACTAGTTTCATGAATTCCGGGTTGAAGACCTCTGAAATACCCCGCAATCACGTCTTTGCTCATCGCAATAGTCTCAGAACAACCTTTTAATCCCTTACCGTGTGTCAGGAAGTAGGCTTCTTCACTTGTATAGCCCGTCATGTATGGGACTTTGCTGATATTACCAGACATCATCATTTTCAGCGGTGATTCTGACAGGAACACCTCTTCCGACGTGACGCTCTTCTCTACCGTTGGAACGAATAGGAATGACATCCGCATTCTGCTCTCCTGTGACAGTAGAGAATAGGGACACAGTCAGTATCTTTACCATGTTCAATTGATATGCGTCTTCAATCTCGCCTCTGCATTTATCAAAGTTCCCTGAACCCGAACGATGTCCTCGTAGGGAACAGCTTTCAGGAACTCCAGAGCCTTCGCTGTATCCCCGGCGAGATTTTTGGCACCCAAACTTTCGGCTAGTCGAATCGTGAGTTCGCGTCCATTTTTCGTCAGCGACCATGTATTCAGTACTGATCCACTTTGCACAATCGCCTTTGCGAATAGGCCTGAAAGAGTTCAGTGCCGGTAATGGTTCAACCTGCATCCGTTCAAAAAATTTCGATACGGGACTCACCCGAGGACATAGGCGACAGAAGATGATAATGCACACTCACAGCGCCTGAACTGCCCCCGAATATAGTAACGTTGTCGGGGTCTCCGCCAAACCTGGCTATGTTGCGTCGAACCCATTTGAGCGCAGCCACTTGATCCTTCAGGCCGGCGTTTCCGGGGGCACCGTCGTCTTCCGTGGACAAAAATCCTGCAGTGGATGGAAAAACTTTGTGGAACGTAGTCGACGGGAAAGACAACGTGCAAGCTGTGTCATGTACGAACCAAGAGCGCCCATTCGATAGTTCATTGTGACAAGAACGACACCGGCTTCGACGAAGTAGTCCGGACCGTAAACTTCGTCGTTGGCGGAACCCAACATGAACATCCCCCCGTAGATCCAGACCATCACAGGCAGTCGTTCATCCCTGAAAGTGGTAGTGTAGACGTTCAGGAAGAGGCAGTCCTCTTGACCACGGAATGTGTTGGAGAGTATGTCCACGTGAGGACATACTTCTTCATGATGCACAGCGTCCTTGACTCCAGCCCATGCCGTCTCCTCTCGTGGACCCTAGGCGGTAATCACGTATCGCATTCAGAACTTTAAAGACAGCTTGCCGAAACTGCCCAATTGCTACAATGGTCTAATTAAAGGCGGAAAGCCGTCTACAAAAAACTGAAACGTATGAAAGGTCTATATAAAATTCATACTTCCCATGCCCACCATATTTATCCACTCCGCGACTGCAACAATTAAAACGTTACATGCGACTGCAACAATTAAAACGTTACATCCACGATTTGTCTCCTGTACTTTCTAAAGACACCCAAAATAGAAGCATTTTCAATGCTAAAAAATGAGGTCAAACTTGATCAATTAATTGATACATTGCCTCGGCCGAGATACCCAAACGTATAAGAGTAGCAAATAATTTGTTGGTCGCGGTGTCAACTCATCAACTCATAATTCCAAGCACAAATCTTAACCCAGAGTAAGACTATAGGACAAAAGCCTGGGGCGAAACGAGTGGACAACAACGAGTCGTAACTAGTGATCGCATTCCAATCATCCCAAATGTAAAGAAAAATTTTCGATCGTGAAAACTTGAAACGTGAGTATATGCAAGCTCGCAATTTAGCGTCTTCTCGGGGATCTAACAATTTTAGGGGTTCCGGAAGTTTGACATGGAATTCATGATTAGTCACCTAAAATAACGTGAGGTATGAAATTTCGTGACAATCTAACGACCAGTTCCAGAAACAGAACAAAGCGTACTATAATTACGTCAAAACCCACAAGGACACGACACATTTTTGACGCCATACGGTATAAATGACGCAAAGTCGTCAACGGGCAACCAATATGTGACTGCATTCAGAAATCTATATCGTCTTCATAGTTCCAACAACAATGTCTGTATAGTGATTAAGTTTGTAACCGCAACTATAATTCAAAGTGCTTGAACGAGAAAAAATCTAGTTACAATAACTACGTGTAATTTTACTCGCTAATAATACACACAATTCAGATTCATGAATTTAATCCGCCGCGTTTCTGAATACTACCGATAGTCAATTTCAAAGTTGATTAGTTCGTTCATCGATGTCAATCTCGAAGTATGAATAAGAAATCAGCTCACCTTGAACCTGAACTCCCCGACCGGTGACTTCGCGTAAGGGATACCTTTGAAACTGAAGTACGGAGTACCTCGCCACGTGGTGAAGTTCAGACCACGAAGAATACCCTTGTCAATTTCGACGTGGACGAAACCTTTCGTCAAAGAATGATTGTAATAATAGACTATGGTCAGTGCGATTGAGAGAGCTATTTGATCGGCCAGCATCGTGACAACGACTGCTGTTCGCTACTCTCGCGGGATACTGAATATACCCAATTTCTCTAACGCTGGCATTTTTATACACTGTGGCAACAGACTATCTCAAAGTCCACGTGAACGGATCCCGCAGTCCACAGTTGGTTCTCTGAGAGGTCAGTCACTTATCAGAAACCAAATCACCTGGCCCATTCGGAAAAGTGCCAAACAGGTTTCCGGTGAGAAACGAAGGTACGCAATGACGTAATACGAAGGAACCTGCGATTTGCTGGATCCACGCCATGTGTGACCAACCTATGCGATTGAGATACGATTTTTCGACAGCAGAGCACCTGCTTATCGAAAATATCGATAAATAAGTAAGTCCAGATTAGTTATTAAAATTGAAAATATCTATTTGCTTCTCAAGGGTGGCCCTTATGACAAAGGGGGTTGGGGGTACGTACGTGAAATAGATGAACCAGTTTCTAGTTATGCACACAGGTATATAATATTTACAACATAAATACTTCATTCGAGTTTTTCTGAGGGTTCATATGTTACTCCATTTATGCTCGTCTCTCGACAAAGTGATTGGTCAGTCGCCCGGAAAGAAAAACAATTAATCTCGACACCTCGAGTGCTTTGACATCAACACAGTGTACAATCAGATTTGACCTAGGGTACATAACGAATCGAGACGAGCACGTATAAAAAAAATGAGTAAAAAGCCGTGGAGAACTATAATAGTTATTTGTGTATCAAGGGCGGAAAGTACTATTTTTCCGAGTGTGCCTTTGGCGGCACGAGCCGAAGGCGAGTTGCTGCCAGCACACTCGCCAAAATAGCCTTACGCCCGTGATGCACACGATGTTTTTCTCATCATCTGGTCTGCAGAAATGCCTCTTTTCAGACCGAGTGAGCGGGCGGAAAACAGGATTTTGCGCCCTAGGGCCGGAAATAGTTATTTGTGTATCAAGGGCGCAAAAGGCTATTTTACGAGTATGCAATTTGCGGCACGAGCCGAAGGCGAGTTGCTGTAAAAGCAGACTCGCATAATAGCTTTGAGCCCATGATGCACACGATATTTTTCTCATCACCTGGTCTGCAAAAATGCCTCTTTTCAGACCGAGTGAGCGGGCGGAAAACAGGATTTTGCGCCCTAGGGCCGGAAAAAGTCTCTTTCGCCCGCTTCTAGCGGGCGAAAAAAGACGTTTCCGCCCGAGGGCGAAAAGATCTGTTTTCCGCCCGCTCAAGAGGTATGAAAAGTGGCATTTTGCGACCGGGTGTGAGAAAAAGTCTCTTTCGCCCGCTTCTAGCGGGCGGAAAAAGACGTTTCCGCCCGAGGGCGAAAAGATCTGTTTTCCGCCCGCTCAAGAGGTATGAAAAGTGGCATTTTGCGACCAGGTGTGAGAAAAATAGATTTCTCGTGTCTCGGACTACTGCGCAAGGACGCTTCGAAAACCCACAATACATGGAAATAGATATTTATGTGGCATGCGCCGAAAGTAACTGTTTATTCGGCAAGGTTATGTTTTTCGTACGAGCCGTTGATTTTACCTGGCGAGCCGAAGGCGAGCCTTGTAAAGCAACGGCGAGTACTAAAAACATAACCTTGCCGAACAGTTACTTTCTGCGCGCGCCCCATACATTATTTTTTACGGAAAAGGCATTACAAAGTCACTCTGACGCCAGTTGAGTTCCGCACGAACTGCGTATAGAGAGGGGGTAACCTGCGGTACAAAAACTTTATTCCGCAACTTTGACGTGCGCACTTCGAACTGCGCATCAAAGTTGCGGAATAAAGACTTTATACCGCAACTTTGAACTTAGCGGTATAAAGTGCCCTTTGCCGGAACGAAAACAGGCGTCAGAAAGTGACTTTGTAATGCCTGTGCCGTAAAAATGAATAAGAATTCACGAATACATACGACGCAATAATCATGATACAGGGCATTATGAAGTCACTCATTTGAAATTTAACGAGGGGTTTTTTACAGAGATTAATGAAACGGCCTCGGAAACGGCATATCTAATAGACACGCATTTCACATTATCCTACACGGCAGAGATTCACATCTTGCTGCAGGATTTGGATATTACCTGCGGCAGGAGAGGAAGAAAACTTCATATTTGTCCGACCCTTCGGTCCCTGATGAGGAACCTCTTCAGAGAAACATTCATATCCCTAACAAAACTTATTATGTATCACGTTGATCACTACCACGTCTCTTGACAATCTCACACACTATAACGGACGTTTTATAGCTAGCATATTCTGTCACCGTAACCTGTTGCCGAATTCCTTCAGTGTTACAAAAAAGAAACGAAATGTAGAAATTTCGTCTAGGCGCTAATAGTGGCCAATCCAGTCCCCATATATTCAGTTAATTGAATTCGGATGTTGTGGCAGTGACTGAAAATTATGAACTAGTCACGGGTCATGCCTCATACCATTTCTAATTAAGCTTACCCACATTTGCGAAATTTGTCCAAAGGCGGATCATCGTATTACTAACGTATTCGTTGGTTGAACCTGTCACAGACAGACGTTCATCCCCCGAAGGGATATAACGTAGACGTTCAGGAAGAGGCCGTCCTCCTGACCCCTGAAACTTTTCACCGTTAGGTCCACGTGCGGACATACTTCTCCATGATACACGGCGTCCCTCACTCCGGCCCATGGAAATGGAGATACTCATACAGTGTTGGAAATAATCTCTGTGAATGGTCATTTTTTAAATAAAAAATTTAAATGTAAAAATTTTTATGTCAAGTTTAACCATTCCTCTGAGTTGATTCAGCGTGTACTGATTCGATCAACTTACCACAAAGCGTTACTCACTGAATGGGACACGAAAGATGTTCATTCGAAAATCTCGTTCTCTTTTTTATGGATAAGAAATCGGAAATTTGTATCATTTCGTCAGCACAACGGACCACTTTACGTCAACATTTTCTAACTGAAAAATATTCCAATGATGTTGAAACACAAATGGCCACCGTCGTTGGATCGAGCCTGTCGCTATAAGTGTTGAGAATGGTTTTCTCGACTACACGATCCAATTCTTCGCGAAAATCTGTGAGAAAATGTGATACCCTGAATCGATTTCGGTATTATTATACCCTACTGAAAAACTTCATATGATAAAAGTTGTAAAAAAAAGTACATGATAAATCATATGATAAATCACATCAAGTTACGACGGATTTCAGTATGTGATTTATTATATGAATTATTAAGTATTTTATTACGTGATTTCTTGCCTGATCCATCATTTCGTGTAAAACACACACCTTATTTTGTAATTTATCATATGATTTTTTATATGATGGTATTTTATGATGGAAATGAAGAAAAAAAATCGGGACCGGAATCGAATCGACTACTGTCGAATTCGGAAGCAGACACGCTACCGTCTGCGGTACCCTATTAAAAAAATCGGCGTCGATGCGACGTCGTAAAGTGAGCAAACCATGTATGATTGTGCGTTTAATCAGCTATTTAGCTCGAATCATCAGCTAGTTAACTGGTGAAACTTACGAAATGAGTAATTACTTACTATTTATAATCTATATTCTATTAGAATATTTTGAATATATATTCAATTTTTTTTTTCAACCAAAACGTTATAAGTTAGTCCTTGCCAACGTCTATATTAAACATTCATGATTCGTGAGTGTCTTGAGCCCGTGACACAAGAAAAGCCGTGTGCCGTGTGCGGCATCACCTACAGGTCGTCCGTACACTAACACGCGTACGTAATTGGTCCGCACGGTACCACACAACGGGTTGCCGTACGGCTAGGGTGTCCGCCCTGTTCCTATTCCCGCTACATAGGTATCGGGTACCGTAACGCGCCGATAGATGGTTCGCAGTCTTTAAGCTTCTCACGAGTAAATTTGCACCGTGTTGGCTACACTTACGCGTTGCCACTCACCATACAATCGAAATCATCCTCGACTTCGAAGTCGTGCCGTGGACGGAGGTCAACGGGAACAAATTTAGTTCCAGTTGAAACACTCACGAATTATGACTGTTTGGTTAAAAAAAATATATATATATGACTGTTGAATATACATATATTCGAAAAAACATTCGAAATATTCTAATCGATTCTGAATAATAAGTAAATGACTTTACCAGTTAACTAGCTGATGATTCGAGCTAAATAGCTGATGAAACGCACGATCATATTTGTATTTCCATAAAAAAATATCATGATATAAAAAATCATATGACAAATTACAAAATAAGGTATATGTTTTACACGAATTGATGGATCATGCAAGAAATTACATAATAAAATACTTAATAATTCATATAATAAATCATATACTGAAATCGGTCATAACTCGATGTGATTTATTATATGATTTATCATGTAATTTTTTACCACTTTTATCATATGAAGTTTTTCAGTGGGGTAACTTCTCCAGAAATAAAACTAACAGATCTTGCGTGTAACGCAAGCATCCGAGTCATCGGAACTGTCCCCTTTTCTAGCGTTTTTGTGCATTATGTTTTGATGTTCTATTGTTTCGTTGCATTTGGATTTGGTACATTTGGATCATTTGCAATAAAGTTTCCCAAAGAAATCGTGGATACATCGCGTGTCCATTGACGTAAGGACGTAAGCGCCGTTATACTACTTTTGCTTTACGTAACGGCAAAAATAAATGGTTCTATCTGGAGTTTGTGACGGATGGCACGAAATGTGGGATATATCAATCAGTATAACAGTGTTTTCGCGAGAGCTTTGTACCATCTTCCAAAAATCGACGAAGTAGATCAAACTCGAAAGTATCGTGTACGTTATCAGTAGTTCCACTTATCCTCTAGCTAAGTCCACGAACTGCTGGACGAAGTTCGATATCAGAAAACCCCATTCATACTTGAAGGACGACCCTTCATTAGTGAACAAATTAGGGGTATTACATTGCTGGAAATTCGCATCCTGGACTCCTTGCTTAAGGTAGCTGTGTTCACCAATGTGCCTAAGCTGCTCGGAAACTCGCCATTAGAAAAATAGATAGCGACCTACGAAAACAAAAAATTCTGTACCACATGATGAACCATTGATCGCATTGAATCTTTGTTTTTCAGAGCTTCTTTCTTAAAGTTCAACAACGTTACGTATTCGAAGACTGCTGGATTATCGATGGTCTGGGTTTTCGTTTAAAACGCATAGATTTATCGAAATTAGAATTAACCTGAAATTAATAGAATATTTAAGGAAAAAATCACCGATGAAGGTACAATTCACTTTTGTTTTCTTCGGCTGCAAATGCTGTGTATGAATGAGGGCATGTACGACTCATACCATCAAAACTGAGATTCCGGCCATAACGTTATGGTGTGACAGGATGTTTCTAAATTTTATTGTATTTGAAATTTTGAAACAAAAATGCGATTGGTTTTCCCAATCGATCCAAATAAATCGCGATACGCATTATTTATTTCTGCCTGACAAAAAATATTAGATTTTTTTCTGCTTCAGACGTACCGTCACTTTGGGTAGCTGCAGGTGACCCTCGCAGGGCAACGAATCATGAGCAAATATTATAATAATTCGAGCAATCTTTCAAAATACTAATTAATATAAGCTCTCAATGCATGAAGCGAAGTTTTTTTTTCCAATGCGGTTCTTCCGCTAATCGACTGACATTCGGGACGCCTCAGATTTTGACAAAATCGAGGGTGATTGCATGTGTGGTTGTTAGTGGGAATTATACGTATATTCGCGATTTTGCACAGGGCCCATTAGTCTGGAGGCCAGCTATAGGGAACTTTATTTTTTAACTTCTTTTCACACGCAACAACCATTTACAGTTTTTTAAATGCCGACCCTATCCCGATTCATCAGAACTCAATAGCCCGACTGTAGATCTTTTGAAAACATCATTCATGGAACAGCGTGCGGAAATAAGTTTCAAAAAGCTTCACTGGCTCTCGGACTACAAAATACACGCTCCTCAGCGGCAGAACTTCATTGAACTTGACCGTTGCATCAAAGGTGATTCCGGAACGTTGATGCAATTTCGACTCATCGCCTCTCTTCACAGTAAGAATAAAAAATCAGCACACATTGAACCAGAATTCACCAACAGAAGGCTTTGCGTAAAAGGGATGCCTTTGAAACTGAAGTATGGTGTTCGTCGCCACGTGGTACCGTTTTTACCGCGTAAAATACCCTTAAAATGAAATTTCAATTTTTGGGTCAATCTGTAACCATATCACACAGTTATATTGGCATAGATTAGCAAACCTGTGAAGACATTGAATTTCAAGGTAAGGCTATCTCGGTTTTTTCCATTTAGAAATTAATTTCTGTGTACACGGAAATTATCGGAAAGTGGTAACAGGATCAGTGTCAGAAACCTTGGTAGGAAGATGATTAGGAATCAATCAGCAATCATGAGACCCACATAAAATATCAAGTTTCTCGCTAATAACTAAGCTTGAAATCGATTTTCTACGCAGCAGCACAGCTTATCATCTCCTCAACGAAAGGGTGGCCTTATTGATTGACATCCAGGCGCAGACTCCGGGCCATGTGACGAGCTCGAGTAATCGTCAACTCCGTATCTCTCAGTCGTTGCTTGATCGTGGCGATGGAAAGAATGGGATTGTTGAAGAAGGTGACGGAAGCTGCCTCAGAGTCGTTCTCTCGAATTCGAAAAATCCTCGATAATATCTGACGAGGGCTTTTTAAAAATCGTTTTCAGAGAATGGTATATCCGGTCCAACTGGAACTTGATATGATGGCCCATGATAAACCCAGCGGAGGATCTTGGTGCGACGCCGACATCAGCTTCCCATGCACTTCGGACGACTCCAGCGACCGGATACCTTCAGGTATTCTATTTTTTCAGGCCTGACTCCCTTACAGATCAGAAGTTTGAGACGGTCGTGGTTCAAGAGGAATCGATTCAACAGCTGAAGGGGACTCAATATTTGATGTAGACTGGATATCGTCCAGGGACCTTATTTTTCAACACTGTCCTAGACGTTCCGTGATTACCCTAGATTTACAACTGTAGCAACTTTTCAGCTCCTTCAACTAAATATCGTCTAAGCCGAACAAGAAAATAACTAAACTTCGTTTGGGTTTGATACAAAATACTAAGAATTACAGTTACAGATGCGCCAAAAGCAGTTGTTGAAACGTCCCCTCATTTTCCTGACCATCCTGAAGAATTCGGAAAGCTTTTCGAAGAGGTCGGACTTGCCAAAGACAGCGAAGAAGACACGAGCGATTTTCCCGGAATTTGCAACAGCAGCAATGACTACACGTTAGTAACTGTCGGATTTGGATCATTCCATGTCAATTCCAAAAAAGACAAAATTTCAATTTATCATCACCGATTTCGTCACGAGCTCAAAGATACGATGTAGGTTACCAGGCTACAACTTATGAAGCCATTTCTTCCAAAATTTGTAATTGTGGATGTATGCTCAGAATTCCTAACGGAATTGTTCTTATTGACTTATTTCCTCTTAATCTACGACGTATCTTCACACTTCTTACAAAATCGGAAGGTATGAGGCCCGTAGAAGCATTATAAATTACATGGAATGTTCCACTCAGAAACTTCCGCTCCCTTTCAGCTTCCATGCGAACGGGCAGCTGTTCATCCAGCAAAGAATGCAGCATCTCGTACGAGCCTTCACGGAACGTGCCCAACGCATTAGAAGGCGTCTGGACTTTCCGCCAACACCTTCGACCGCCAGCAGCGAGCAGGGTAATTGGTACCTTCGTAATAATGTCGTGTCTCAATCGATAGTAATTACCTCACCCTCCAGGGGACAATTGCAACTGTACCGAGGCGGCGATTGGTCTGCCGAAGGCCATCCGAGACAGCAACGCATGGTCGGATTCCATCGGTAACCAAAGAAGCTTATGGTCCCGGTTAACGAGCATCAACTGGAACAGATCGATAGATCCTCAAAGTTCGTCCAAATGAGGTTTTATAACGATGATGAGGACTGACAGATGTACTGACTCTTCTTCTTCTTCAGGTTACACGTATATTTACTGGCTACTGACAGTCACTCTGTGCTTCACGTACAATTGCTGTGTTATCCCATTGCGAAGTACATTCCCGTATCAGAACGAGAGCAACACTGTTATGTGGCTGGTGTGCGATTATCTCGCTGACCTTTTCTATCTCGTTGACATTGTCCTGGTCAGACCACGGGTCATGTTCCTCGAGGATGGCTTCTGGGTCAAGGACCCGAGCCTGACGAGAAAGAACTACATGAGGAAGTGGCAGTTCAAAGTAAACGAAGCTGACTTATGATCACCTCTCTACTCTGGATCGTGCTAATCACAGTAGTTTTCAGATGGACATCATCTCTCTACTGCCTCTTGACGTTTTGCACTACATTTATGGCTACTGTCAGGCTACGATGAGGATCCCAAGATTCCTGAAGGTGAAGTGTTGACTTTAGATTGTTCGAAATTCTGTATCATACACCGTGAGTAGAGTTAGTCTCGTTTCAGGTTCAAACATTTTGGGAGTTGTACAATTGCATGGATAGCGTACTATCGAATCCACACGTGGTCCGCATCGCGCGTACACTCTCCTACATGGTTTATCTAATTCACATAAACGCTTGTGCGTATTACGCTTTCTCAGCTTGGGAGGGTCTCGGTAGCAATGGTTGGGTCTTCAACGGTGTTGGTAACGCGTGAGTTTATTGACCACTACCAGACCCCATCAGCTGTAAATAACAATCCATGAGCCAAAAATGCTTCTCACACTTTTCCCGCACGCTTCAACACTTAGAAACACTATCTCCAAGAACGTCCAGGCATAAAACCCAAGATTTAATTATTCCCCAGGTACATCAGGTGCTTCTACTTTGCCACGAAGACGGCAACTTCGATCGGAAAGAACCCGAAGCCTGAAAACGAGTACGAGTACATGTTCATGACCGCAAGTTGGCTGATGGGGGTCTTCGTCTTCGCTCTTCTGATTGGACAGGTAAATTTCCACGGCCCAAAGGCGGTCTTCCCTAGTGTGATTATTACCTCTTTGACCAGATCCGGGACATCATAACCACTGCAACGTACTCGAGGACTGAGTACCGAAAACTGGTCGATGAGACGCTGGAGTACATGCGACGCCTGAATCTCCCGCGAGAGCTGCAGGAGCGGGTCAAACTCTGGTTCACCTTCACCTGGGAGCAGCAGCACACGCTTGGTACGAGACTCTTTTCCAGATCTGTGGACAGCTTTTTCATTTTTACTCTTCTCAGACGAGGCCAGGATCCTCGATTCCCTGCCGATCAAGATGAAGACGGACGTGGCAATAAATGTCCACATTCAAACATTGAGCAAGGTCCAGCTGTTTCATGACTGTGACGAAGCCCTTCTCAGGGAGCTGGTCCTGAAGTTGAGGCCGGTGATCTACCTGCCAGGAGACATAATCTGCCGAAAGGTGAGGGAAAATAGATTCACGATTTTGAAGAAGTTTACTTGACCGATTTCTTTGAATTATAAGGGCGAGGTCGGCAAAGAGATGTACATCGTGAAGACGGGTCAAGTCCAGGTGATCGGTGGGCCCACGGGCAACGAGGTTTTGGCAACGTTGACAGAGGGCTCCGTGTTTGGCGAGATTAGTCTGCTGGCATTGAACGGAGGAAATCGACGAACCGCGGACGTCCGGTCTCACGGTTTTTCGAATCTCTTCGTCCTCAGCAAGTCGGATTTGAACGAGGCCATTCTTCACTATCCGGACGCTCAGGAAATCCTGAAGAAAAAAGCCAGGTTTGTAGAAGGAACGACAAAAAACGGTTTCGGGCGAAAGTTTGGCATTTAGCTACATCTTTATTCTTCTTTTCGAGGTCTCTGATGCGAAAGAACGCAGCGAGAGAAAAGCCACTGACGGACGTCGAGACTGAGATTATAAAACTGTCTAATGAAACAGCGCCTGAGATGCCACGGTTAATTCAAACGGTTTTACAGGTAATCAAAGGCATTTGGGATGAATAATTGAACCTGAAGTGAATCCCAAACCTTCGTTTTCGAACGGAAATATTGATACAAGAGAAAATTATTCTACGAGTATGAATCATTTCAGCCAAATCCCCCAAAAATTGACTCTTCAGATAAAGCGTTCAGTTCAAATCCCAAAAATTGACCCTGCAAATGAATAAATCCGAGGGGCTATTTGCTCCCAGAATGACAGGAATCGCGACGTGGTTTTGGAATCGCATGGTGCAGCGATGCCTGAACGACATTAACGTGATTCCGTGTGGTTCTAACAGTTTTCAGGAGTCCGAATCTTTAAAAGTCACTAGGAATATTGAACATTTTGTAGACTCACTGCGATTCTAGGTCACGTAACATGTCGAAAGAGGCTATTTACTCAAGTGATTCCTGAGTGATTCCGAGGATCACCATAGTGATTCCGAGCATCTCCTCATAAGAGATTCCGAGAGTGAATAGCCCCTCGAAGAACTCTGTTCACAAGTGGAAGCATAATTTTCCAATCAGAATCACATTACAGAACGAGAAAATAGTCAGTTTTGATGAATAAATAGATTGTTCGTTCGAAAAATCGTCTTTTTGAACAAGAATTAACTTCCGAAATCGAAAATCAAATTTTCCGGGCTAACAATTCGATTTGAAAAAGTCTAAATCGTTTTTTTCAGCTGAATAGTTTTATTCTCAAGCCGAAAATTCGTCTCCCCGAGAGAAGATATTCGATCCAAAACCGATAAATTCTGATTATCGAACAAATTGTCTTGATGTAAATCTCTTAGATAATCAATTCGGAAAAATAATTTGTTGTCAAAACTTACGAACCTACTTTTTAGAACTAATATTCGACAAAAGATGCCTTTTTGGATGGAAAATTCGACTCAGAAACACCCAAAAAGTGCATCTCAGAATGAATGATTCGATTTGAAATTCAAAAATTTTGTCATATTCACCATTTTCTTCATTCCCAAAAACCTTCACAGGTAGTTTCCGAGGAATCTATGACCGCGAGGCTCCTGAAATATGGTTCCCAGCGAAAAATTCACGGCTATGGTAAACGAAAGAGAGAAACCAACGTCGCTGAGTCGAACTCGAATCTCTTCATCCCTGCCTATTCCCAGGTCTTCCCGGTGAGTATGAACCCCGAACGCGAGAACCTTCAACCGAAACATCGTAATAAAATAATAATAATAATAATTATCAAACCATTTTTAGACGGGCCCCGATCAGGCCCCCAGGAAAAAGAGTGCGAGGGCGTCCAGAGCCCCCAGAATTCTACCCCCGTCGCGCCCCACGACGATAGCGAGCTGCTTCAAGGAAAATATCAACGTGAACGTGAACGTGAATAACAACACCAGCCTTTTTTGCCACGAAAGAAGGGTGAAAAAAACTACCTCCGAACCCTGCCTCGGACTCAGAGATATTAACACCTTCCAATGCATGGTCGTCGTCCACAGAGAAATGCACTGATCCCGGAACTATGTGTTTTAACTATTTTGTAGAGTGAATTGTAATTAACATATTTTTGTCACGATTAATAAAATTTTTGAACAACAATCGTCTCCGGGAACTTCGAATGCGTTTACTCTCCCAAATATTCCTGATTGGTGAATAGATAATTAATTTTAGAAAATCCAGAGACGCGCGATAAGATCAGGATGCATTCCTTTCTATTTCTAGTAATTAGCGCTGCATGCCTTGAGAGTCGCAATGTTCTTGTCTATTAGGTGACTGACGAAAACATATTAGCTAATGAAAACCTTATTTTTCATGAGAATTCAACCATCTTGCCATTGAATTGGCAAAGACGGTAAATTATGAGAGCGAATAAACCAAGAAGTAGATTATGATTTTCAAATTTTCCGTCACATAATCACCAGAAGCGAGTAGACTGCAGTGTGTCAACGAAAAGTGAAAGGAGAAATGAAAATCTTCAGAAGGTCAGGTTTATCGCTATGAATTTACACGTCATCCGTCGACCTGGAGGGGCTCAACGCCGTGTATATAAACCTCAGCGGTCTCCGAACGAACATCATCGCTCGACTGATAACAGACAATCATGGCAATCACAGCTTTCTACAAGGTAAGTTGACAACTGACTCGAGTCTCACTCAAAACGAAGAGGAACTCTGAATTTATTGATTTCTCGTTCCCTTCAGGGACTCCTCCTGGGATGTTTGGTGGCCGGAATCTTCGCCCAAGACGCGGTTGAAGAACCCGAAGAGGAGAATCTCCAGGCAGCAAGACTCCTCCAAGAGAAGATTGCCGCTGATCAGGCTGCCAGCGCGGTGTACAGCTTCGCTACTTCTATCGTCGACGGAATCATGGACAACATGCAGCTCAGGTCGGAGTCCAGGGACGGGCTCAAAGTGGAAGGTTCCTACTCGTACAGCGACGGGTTCTTCAAGCGCACCGTCAATTACGTTGCTGACGAAAACGGATACAGAGTCATCTCGTAAGTAACCAGTTTCGTTTTTGGATCTCTTCCATTTTAGAGTGAGATCAAGGAAATTTTATTCAGACGAATTGGAATTATCTCCTGCCATTTTTCGTTCGAACTGAGAGAATTCGAATCATTTTTCTCGAATTTAGATTACAATTCAACCGTATAAAATCCATCTCTTTCATTTCCGGACTCAATAGCGAGCCACGAGAAAGTCGATTCTTTGCTTTAAAATTCGTAAGCCACCAAGTGAAATCGTTATTGTCAAGTTCTGATGCGAAATTTCACTAGAAACCGAATGGAATTGTATTGTTTCTCATTTTCTGTCAGAATTACACCTGATAAAGTAATATTTTTTACAGTGAACTGGTCGAGCCTCTTGGGGACGGACCTAAGGTGAACCTAGAGGGAAAGGCCGATGTCCACACCTCAATCGGAGGTCAGGAAGTCGATTACTCAATTACAAAGGCTGACATCGCGCGTTTCAACTTGAAGCCGGAACTTAAATCTTCTGCCTAATTTCCTGCGACTCGATACAGTCACTCACAGACAATGTTAATAAGAATATGACCGTAAACCAATGAACCATTAAATAAATCGTTTGAAAAAAGAAAAAAAAACTGAAACAGTAAAAAACATTGCCTATTTTCTTACAACGTGGCGTGACCGAGGACATTCTTCATAGGATTAATAACGAGGGTCGAGCCGGCTGCAGACGTAGTGGCCTACGTAACTTGCTCAATACAAATAATAAAGAATTTATTCCCTCCTCCTATAACGAACGTCACGCGAGCGACTTTACCTATGCCTGGTTCATTTCAGGTATCGATTAATAATTATATCGAAATATTAGCCGCTTGGGAGGACTTAAACCGATCTCCCAGTATCGTTCCTTTCAGTCTTAGTCAAAGACCTGCGGTTAGTTTCATCCTCAAACAATCAACGTTCGGGATACGGTAAGGGAAACCTGCAATTAGAATTTGTCTCCCTTCATCTCAGTCCAGATTCAATAAAATTCAATCCGGTGAGTCACCGTGACGAAGGGATTATATCGAGTCGAATCCACCCTTAGGCAGAAAGGCCATTAGTTAATTGGCCTGGTTACGATATAGCAGCGGGCACGAATGCAGCCCACATAATCAGACACGCTAACAATGAGACTCAAGCTTGCGCAGCTAAACGGAACAGACTATTACCCTCGGGCTAATTACTCGATGTACAAACACCGCATGACCCCGTTGAAAAAACTCGCTGCTACGTCGGTTGGGGGACGGAAAATTGATTGACGGTGGTTGCAGCGTTCTCTTTGCGATGACGAAGGACTGTTTCATTGGTGCCTAATGAGCGATCGTTCCGAATCATTTCGAACTATGGAACAGCCCTTCAGGTTCGTGACCATGGGATCAGCCGGTGGTTAATTGTCGGGTTGAGGATAAAACGGGTCGGACACGCTAAGTACACCCGAGCTTGCGCGCTCTTGATCCAGTAGGCAAACAGTAGAGGGGTTGATCATCAAGTGCAGTTTGGTCTGAACAAACTTGTTCCAAACTTCTTCATCATGCGATTGGAATGCTGATCCCATTGGCAAGTGGCATCACACAAACTTTATTGTTCTCGTTTCAAGTGCTTTTCTTCCTCTCGAGTTTTTTCCTTATATCCGTTTCATCGCCAACCGACAATCCATTAGAAGTTGAGATTGTTGTAAAATTTTAATGGCAGTTCTGGGCGGATACCGAGTCCCAGCAATTACTGTGAATTTAAAACCCGAGTTTGATGCATACCGCCAGGCACGGCCTGTCCCGGACAAAACGTCAAGCAAGAAATTCGAGAACCCAGGTTTCAGGTTGGGGCTTTAAACTGGGAACCTATTTCTCGGCAAGGTCTAGATTAGAGTTGGATCAGAGTTATGCTGATCGAGGGTAAAGATAGCGTGAATTGAATGCGAGTTCGTTTCCGTTTTCTTTCAATCTACGCTGTTACAGGAGCTGGAGTGGTCGGCGATCGGTCAGAATGAACTGGCGCTGACATAGTTAAAACGAGGGAAGATGGCACCCCGTCAAGGCGCTGGAAATGGCCAGAGAGGTAATTCTCAGGGAAAGAACAGGCCGTCGGCGATTTCGGTTGAGACAAAACTCCACGTTGATGAAGCTGCTGCACATCTTAAGACTGGGAATTACTCCAAGGCGCTTTACTCCTACAATCAGGTTGGTGTACCCAGAACATTGATTGAAAGGTTCAACTGAAGACGAAACGAGGCACTGTGAAAACTGTTTTCGGAAGTACTTTGGTAGATCACGTCAATGCTAGGGAAAGTACTTCAAATGTATCTACACACACCACTCAAATGTCGGGTTTCTATTTGAAAATGGTTAAAATAGTATACTTTTTACACAGTTGAAGAGTCCAATCGTTGGAAAAGTACTTCTTGAGTTCTTTAGTTGAGTACTTGATCAGTTAAAATGTCAATTTTCATGCTAAGAACACTTGAGTTGTTGAGATGGTAACGAAAAATGTCTAAGCCAGTACCTTTAAGGATATTTAAACAATCGAAATGTTCATTCACAACCTGAAACGTGTCGACAAATTATATTTTGTCGGAACGTTAAGGTAGTTGTAAGGTTGTTAAGTAGTTAAGGTTGTACCTGCCACCAACACGGTCCTTTATTGACAGCTTTGAATTAAATCTGTGTCTTTGAAGATATACAGAAACTTCCTGGAACTTTTTTAACTCATTGGAGTCATTCATTTTCAGTGGAAAAAATGTACTCAGGCATCGAATCGTGTGGAAAGTAGATATTTAGATTCCTCTCTGGCAAATGAACGGTCTTATTTCAACAAGTAACTACTACAATACTTATCAATAATTGATCATTATCCATGATATTTAGGAGCGTCAATCACTAGTGCAATAAAAATCTATGATTGCCCCGATCTTTGACATAAGTATAGAAGTCCAGGGCAAAACCAGATATACGAGTCAAGTCAGTTTTACCGCGATAAATGCTAAACCCGGGACGAAAATTAATTCGCATCACAGTTTCTCGATCTTATACCTTCTGATCAGTAATTATCGACAGTACAACGCACACCTGTATGAGTAGCAGTCAATTACAGTAGGTACTGAAGTCGTCAACGATTGATACCCGACGCTGTCAATCACCGGGCACTTCAAAAAAGCTATACGAATCTCAAGCACCCGAAATAGTAATTCATGAAAACAGCTCATTTATACTTTCGAAAGGATTCCTCTTGGATGAAAAACATTAAATAGGTTGAAGAAAGTAATGTTCGTGCGTTCAAACAGTTTATGGAAATTGGTAATACAAAATAAACATTTTTTTATGCGAAATTACTCGATGCGTATTTAAATAATTGGAAAAGTACTTTCCAAGGAATCGGTCGATCACCCTTTCACTTATAATACAGATGACCAAAGAATTATTGTATGATCACCACACTGCAAGCAATGATCATCAACCACATAGTGTACTCTATTCAACGATAGACTACGCCAAATGTACGATCTATACCTAATTACGAAGTTCTTCGTAGAAAACATTTTGGCGGGAAACGCTTCACCTTTCTTATAATATATGTTTTCTTTTCCTTATGGTATGAATTGGACTACGTAATTAATAGATGTTTTTCAATTTATTCTAATGTCAAAACAGGCCATCTTTGTATGTACACTTCATACGTATCTCAGTAAACTTGTGTATAGCGTATACCTACCGCTGCCTTTCATAAAGTAAAGATCCCTATTCGAAATGAGTATCAATAATATCCTTATTAGAGGAAAGCTAACATTGGCAGGCTGCGCACCACTGAGTCAAATTGGAAAAGCGGCACAATGGAAATTCAGTAAAGTTCTATCACCTTTTTTTTGTAAATGAAATAATATCACAGCAGATTTTTTCAATATCTCCGAATACATTAACATATTGAACGTGAAAATGATAAGAACATTGTAAAATTAGAAATGTAACAATTATAAGTGTTCATATTATATCGAAAATAATGAACGATAAAATCAATATTTTGCTGAAGTAAAAGATTGAATACCAATTAAGAAGTGCACTCATAAAGATATTGTGATTTACTTATTTTAATTATTGCCTCATATTCTATACTGAATTATTGAATTAATAAATTGAATGCTCTAATCATTATCATGTCATGATATTGTAACTTGAATTGTTTGTTAAAGATTTTAATATATCAAGTAGTTGATTATAATTGTATAATTTAGGTTTCAACATAATTTTATTACCGAAAAAAGAGTTTGAACAAAGTCCTACTAAATTTCATCAATAAAGATTAGTTGTAAGAAAGTAAGTAAGTAAAATTAAAAGTAAGTAAATAATTGAAATTTCATGTTTTTAGATAATGGACAAAGTGGATTGTTTCGTCCCTGTCCACAGCCGCTTTTCCGATTCGACCCAGTGGTGCCCAACCTGCCAAAGTTAACCTCTATCCATTAAGGATCTTATCGTCATCGACATCTATTTTGAATACGAATATCACTGACTCGCATTGCGAATAAGGATTCTATTCACGCGCAATGCGAATAAAGATCTTATTCTGATAGGAGGCAGCGATACATGCATGACATCGTCGCCCCAACGTTTACAGTCACCCAGTTTGGTGGCGCTGAGGGGCGTATAGGTGCCCCGGATCTTATACACAATAATAACTTGTATTCATTAACCAGTCTGCACTTTGTCAACCATCAGCTTCGTAGACGATAAAGTACCCCTCACGATATATTGACTTCGTTCTGTCTTCTTTCCTCACATCGACGTGTGTCCAGCTGCAGATTATATCGTGGTCACACATTCCGACAGGTTCCGAACCCTGAAACTTTCAGTCATCTTCTCGCCATCACGAAAATCAGTACAAAGAGTCTCCTGATCTTAGACTATCATTTCTCTCCTGGATTTCAGGACCCTCAACACTTTTGTCACGGACGAAATTAAGGTTCATAATGATTCTGTTGAAAAAACAAGAAATTTTCTAGCCTACTCGCAGTTCCTAGCTGTTTTCGCCCAATTGCGTGGCTTCAAACTCAACTTCGGAGAGAATCACGCAAGTTGAAAAAGGTCTTTTCCGAATCTGAGCTATCCTGAATACCATCGTTGACTGTACTCGGCTCAGATCATCACGCGACATGTGCTTTTCTACTGGGCTCTTCCCAGGTCATATACACGCTATCATCACGCATGAAGGGTGACACAGTCACGTGGGTACATACCGTCCCCATCCCTCTATCTCTTCTACATATGAAAAAGCATGTCAATTCTAACAATAAAGTATGTAAAGAAGACCAGAATAGAGCAGACCTTCAGTGACGCATTGTTGACTGAGTTGCCTGGGCGACGAAGGAATACCAGCACCTGCTGAAGTCAGGTGTCGATATCCACACGTCTTGCGGCTAAACCGCGCTACTGTGCCTGCGCCATTAGTCTTGTTCTCGTCTGTGCCTACCTAAAGTAATACCAGTGCGGTTTCAAAACCTCCGGTTCTCCTTCATTTTTCTTATCAAATCTACGAATTTATAATTGAAAGAAGAAATAGGGAAACGCGATGGGTGACGTGGGAAACGCTGTCCAGGATTCTGCGGACCTGGCCGGTGCTCAAGCCACGGAGATCTTAAACCCTGTTCAGGACAATGATTTTCTTCTAAGTTTTGTGCGAGTGGGTCTCGAGGAGAACGTCGAGCGCGGTGGAACACGTCGCGGAAAGTTCTCACGGCGGGATGGGAAGCCCGCGGTGCCAACGGGGTCATCGTTGACGAGTCATCAGACGATAGACACTCTATCGGAGCTGAAAGATGGGGGTGCGGCGGGGCGCCGTAAAGATAAAAAGCGACGGCGTCGTGGAAAGGGGGCGAGTGCCTTGGACAAGGAAATGACCGCGCAAAAGTCCAAAAAGAAAAAACGCAGGAAGAATTGCGGCTTGAGGAGACAGGAGGAGGTCTACACCGACAAGGACAGGGCTGCTGCAGTAAACATGGGTAGTCGGGACATAAAGCAGTCCCTCAAGATGAAGAGACGCCAGGACCGCAGCAGGGCCCTTCAGATCCCTGAAGAAGCAGAACCAGGAGCTATGCTCGCTTTAGCGGCCCACGAGATGAAGTCGGGGGACGTTGAGATCGCAATCAACTTCGTCAACAAGGTTTTAGGAGATTCTTTAGTATCTTGGAAGCCAACCGGCGTAACACCACAGTCTATTCGTAATAGATGCATACAAAAGTAGACCCTAAGCTGGGCCTCGATTGCAAGCTCGAACGCGTGCTCGTAGCATATACCGACTGTAACGCCCTCTGCAGCACTCACTGACGCCATCTCTGTTATATAGTCTCAATTACACTATATCTTCAGGGTTCTCGACGCCTCCTGTTCACTGCTAACCTTTCATCTCGTGTTTTTCAGGCCCTGGAGCTGAGTCCTGCTGACAAAAACGCTCTGATAGCCAGAAGCAAGTGTTATTTACTGCTCGGAGAGCCGCAAAAAGCCTTGGAAGATGCTGAAGCTGCTCTTCAGGAAAATTCCAAAGACCCAAGCAACGCTAGAGCGATGTACTATAAGGCCGAGGCTCTCTATCATCTTGGCGACTTTGAACTAAGTCTTGTTTACTACTACCGGGGTATGAGGATCCGCTCTGAGTTCGATGGGTTCAGACTCGGAGTCCAAAAAGCACAGGAAGCGATTCAAAACATCATCGGAGGTGAGTGAAACAGTTTTTTCCTGCTTCGGAACGACCGCTGAGCTATTTTTGCTGATTCTCAGATAAGTCCCCGCCGATTCCGGTCGCTCTTCTAACAAACAACAAGCCCCTACCAGGGCCAACGGGCCCTGAAGTCGACCAGAAGCCACCTCACCCTCGGCGCACCGCTCTAGAGCCGAAAGAACCAGCCACCAAGCAGGCGATACAGCATCGGCAAAGATCTGTGACACCCGATAACCGAAAAGGAAGTACCGCTCATCAGCGTCTTCTTGGGCAACTCGAAGTTGATAAAAAATACCTCAAGAATCTCCTCAAAAATCCAGGTAGGTCAATGCCTCGTAGTTTGAGCTCTCTGTTGAAACAGCCAGTCAGTTATTCGTGACGTGCTTCAACGCTAACAGTCTACTTGTCACCCTGAAAACATGGACAACTTCGATGAAGTCGAGTCCGAGGTGGGTTACGTCTACGGAGTATCGGGCTCCGTGGTAAGCGCCAAAAACATGTTGGGGGCAGCCATGTTTGAGCTTGTTAGAATCGGTTACTACTTACTGATGGGTGAGATAATCCGTCTGGATGGAGACATGGTGACAATTCAAGTCTACGAGGAGACGAGTGGTCTGACGGTCGGAGACCCGGTGCTTAGGATGCGAGGTCCTCTCTGTGTTGAACTGGGGCCTGGAATCTTGGGGAGCATCTTCGACGGTATTCAACGTCCCCTGAAAGACATCCACGACTTGACGAATTCAATCTACATGCCGAAGGGGACACACGTTCCTGCGCTATCAAGAGATATTTCCTGGGATTTCATCCCATTGAACATAAAGCCCGGAAGCCACCTTACAGGAGGCGACCTCTTCGGTCTCGTGGACGAGAATACTCTGGTCAAACACAAGATGTTAGTCCACCCCAAAGCTAGAGGCACGATAACCTTCTTAGCCGATGAAGGAAGCTACAAGGTCAACGATGTCATCCTCGAGACCGAATTTGACGGCGTTGTCACGGAGCATACCATGGTCCAACTGTGGCCTGTTCGCACCCTGAGGCCATACAACGAAAAACTCGTCGCTAACCATCCTCTCCTCACTGGACAAAGAGTACTCGATGCACTCTTTCCGTGTGTCCAAGGCGGTACTACCGCGATCCCAGGTGCCTTTGGGTGCGGAAAGACAGTCATCTCACAATCACTGTCCAAATACTCGAACTCGGATGTCATCATATATGTTGGCTGCGGAGAACGAGGAAATGAGATGTCAGAGGTAGTTGAGAGCTAACGTTTACTCTTTCCACTCGTGACTGTCGCATTTGCCACTGTCATCAGGTTCTCAGGGACTTTCCCGAACTCTCTGTGGAGATCGACGGCAGCACCGAGTCGATAATGAAGCGGACATCTCTGGTCGCGAACACGTCAAACATGCCAGTAGCAGCCCGCGAGGCATCAATCTACACAGGGATAAGCTTGGCTGAGTATTTCCGCGACATGGGTTACAACGTGTCGATGATGGCAGACTCGACTTCCCGGTGGGCCGAAGCACTTCGCGAAATTTCCGGCCGTCTGGCAGAGATGCCAGCAGACGCTGGATACCCTGCCTACCTGAGTGCTCGTCTGGCGAGTTTCTACGAACGTGCCGGAAGGGTTGTATGTCTCGGTAACCCGGAGCGCGAGGGATCTGTCAGCGTCGTTGGCGCCGTGTCTCCTCCGGGTGGAGATTTTTCGGACCCGGTTACCAGCGCGACGCTCGGGATTGTACAGGTCTTTTGGGGGTTGGATAAGAAGCTTGCGCAGCGAAAGCACTTCCCTTCTATAAACTGGCTCATGTCATATAGCAAATACCTCAGAGCGTTGGACGACTTCTATGACAAGAATTTCCACGATTTTGTGCCGCTCAGGGCGAAGGTGAGCCAGATCCTTCAGGACGAGGAGGAGCTCACCGAGATCGTTCAGTTGGTGGGAAAAGGCTCGCTCGCGGAGACTGATAAGATTACCCTAGAAGTCGCTAAAATCGTGAAGGAGGATTTCCTCCAGCAGAATAGTTACTCGGTCTACGATCGTTTTTGCCCGTTCTATAAGACGGTCGGCATGCTCAAAAATATCCTGGCATTTCACGATCTGGCCAAACACGCTGTAGACGCTAACGGTCTCACTTGGAACGTGATCCGCGAAGCGATGCATGAAATACTCTACAGACTCTCTTCGATGAAGTTTCAAGACCCCGTGACCACCGGGGAGGATATGATTTCCAAGGAGTTTGAGAAACTCTACGAAGACATGCGACAGGCTTTTGGACACCTCGTGGAGTTTTGAAGATTGGAAAGATCGATCGTGAACAATTTTTAGAGATAATTTATTGCGGTTTGTCACATCGATAAATTGAAATATACACCGATTTTTCATTTGTCTGTGTTTTGTGTGCTTACAGATATAAGGGCACCTCATCAAGCCTCGGCACAGCACATCGCGGGTTATGCAGAAGAGGGTATCGCGTTCCTGAAGAGTCGTCAGGAATTTTGGCGACAGCAACGTGCCACCTCATCACTCTGAATAAAGTTTTCTCTGCGAGTAGTTATTAAATTAATGACTACATTGAACGTAGAGCTTAGAAGAATTGTTTGTATTACTTTGTAAGGCATAACAGTGAAGTCTCAACATAGCTTTATTATTTCCATTTTCATTCAACTGAGAATGCGTACTTAAATTATTAATTAATCTTCAAAATCACCCCTCGAGTTTTCACACAAATCATTTATCCCACCGAAAATTCAGGAAAAAAGCAACCGCACACCAGTCGAGTCACGCTGGTTCTCACGCGTAAATGATAAGTCGCTCTCAAAGTAGACTCTGATTATGAGCCATAGAAAATGAAAAGTTTCCAGCTTTGAGGGTGCAGGAGTAATTTTGACGGAGATTTTGTGGATACTTATACATAATTAGAGTCAATCATATCCTGTTATTTTTTTCAACTCCGTGAAGGGGGGGATTTATTTCGTGGAGTATATTGAAATGGAGTATGATAAATTTTAAAAAGTGCTAGCTGAACGAAACAGGGTTACATATTATATATTATTTATTGTAATTTACGGAACACACGCTTTTACAACAATATTACAATAATATACAGTGATTGAGATAGTAGGTAGATTAATCTAGAGAATATTAGAAATAAGACAGAGAATACATGAATAACAGATAACTTTACCTGGCATTATAACATTATTTCTTATAACTTACCTGAGTATTTCAAATAATGGCTTCTTTTTGTTAAATAATTTCACTGAACCCAAGCGGAAGGTAGCATTCAGTTACACGGCCGTCATTTATTTATTCATTCCAAAATTTACGGGTAAAGATCACCCTATTGCATAGTGATTTAAAAATATCCCACGGTAAAACACATCGTATATCATTGATCACACATTGGCTAACTTTTTTAGTCAGCTAGGCCCTTCGGGTCTACAAGATGCACGTGAACCGATTTCAGTAGCTGACCATTAAAAGGCTAGTCGCTCCCTAACTGACACCAAACATCCACCCATAAGAACCGAATTGTGGTTAGGAAATCGGAAGGAACACGAAGCTTCGTACTATCAGGAAACCATGCTTACAGAATGCTTGTCAATACACTTTCGATAATAAACTATCTCAACACATGAAACTGGGAACATTCACAAGCACATCATAGAATCGTCAGTTTATTATGTTACCGGAAAACAGACGGTTGCGATATCCGAAAAGCTTTGATCCCTGACCAAAAGGCTGTGTTCCAAAATTCGCTGCTCGCGCACTGTAAAAACCGGACGAGAGAGACAAACATCCAGAAGTAGAAGTGCGTCGTACATCAAAAACGGATTCCTTCTTACATCGTTTTGAGAACGCACTGTACCATCCAGCTGCATCCACTGATCTCTATATAACTGGATAGTGGACTGTGGTACCTTTTCTCCACGCTCAGCGTGAAGCCACTAGAAGCCGGGCGAGGGGCTTGTGGGGCGGAGGGACGCGGTAAATTCACTGAACTCTATAATATACTGGAAGGCTGTCTG